>JAECUM010017900.1:0-50375 GCA_016617855.1 Megalonaias nervosa | reverse complement strand
AAAGTTCAACACATTAACGCAAATAGAGGGATCAGTTATAGTATTTAATAAATAATACTCATCAACTTGAATCTCCCTTAGTTTTTATATTGACTTTGAATTTCTCAGCACACCATTTTTAAGTTTTATTAGTTACAGGTATCTAACAAAGATGCGTTGCACCGAAATAAAAATACAAAATTTACTTAGTGTTAATGCATCTAGGTAATGGAAATTCTCAAGTAACTTTAAAAACAACTCGCTTACACACAAACCGATTGAATTAAAATTACAACTTGAATTATGCATATGCATTTATTTACAGCTTCTCGTGATATTATTTACACCTCTTTACTTGGAAGCTGGTACCTCAAAAAAGCTACTTAGATATAAATGGTACGCAACACTACGGAGAAGTTTCATTGAAGATGAAAATGAACTTTTTGTAAATCATCTTTTTTACAAATAACTATTGAACTGTGAGTCACATTGATGCATAGCTGGCTAAGGGTTGAATCAAAGAAAGCGTTATCGAAATAATCAAATATTTCGTACAGATCGATGTTTCGTGATGTTTCACTTGAATTATAAAATCATTACGTGATCTACACGACTATTGCGTGAAGAATGATGCTATCCTGTCATGTGACGCCTTCGAAAACTTCAGAGGAATCATCAATGCATGCACAAACGCCACAAAAGAGGAAAACCTTTCGAGATTTAGAGTCCTTGTTTATTTAGTATATATAAATCTAAATCGCTTCAAGAAGTTGCTCCATACTGAAACAAGTGTTGCTGGCTTAACCGCATCTACAACGGTTAGTTTTTTGTTCATTGAGTTGTTCATATTGGCTTATGGTTTAATTTTGTTGTGTTTTTTTTCCTCGAGTGTCTCTATGACACGAATATTTTACGTATCTGATTTAATTTGCATGCCTGACAATATAAATATCATCATCGCAGGCGGAAACATGATCATAGTTCTGCTCCTCTGCACAATTTCTACCATAATCGGTTGCTGTTTGTTTCTTGAATGTTATTGTCCTACTGGCACTAGTTACTCATCATTTTTTCAATACCTCTCTACATGATCTTGTATCAGTGAGAGACCCTATCAAGAGTTCAAAACGAGTCATTGCATTTCTGTAATGGTGTAGTATGTAACAATGCTACCTGTTTTCAGAACCATTTAACTCGATAATATAAACGATAACATCACTATTCAAAGCATAGTCCAATTTATCTTTTTGAGTCTGTACTTCTGAATCAATTTAAATTCTTGGGTGCCACCTTCCGTGGTGTTTTCTCATTTAAAAAGAAACATGTGATTAAAATATATGTGAAGACATGCTTATCTATCATATATATCGTTGTTCACGAAGCCCCACTTCCTTCGCAAACAGACGTACTTCATATTGCAGCAATTGCTTAGTTACGTACGTTATTTATTATTAATACTTAGCATAAATTAGGGCGTCTGAATAAACGAAGATGTTAGGATCCTTGGCATGTATTTCAAATCGAACAAACTGAACACTACTGCCGCAATTAGTAAGTGTGAACAAAAGGCGGTAATGCTCTTTGATGTTTCCAAGGAACTCCTTATGGAAGGGATCCTATCACTTGTAAAGGAAACGACATCATACCTTTTTTGCCAGTCGTGTGCGCAGAATACCTAAACATATATGACATTAAATTCTCCAAGGAGGAATTACTATCATACTTTCACGAAGTATGGTCTCGGTAAACTGTCCAATAGTATGAACGGGAAGACATCGGGGATGCTCTTTCATATATGGCATCGATCGACCAGAAAAACGTATATACTCAAGGCAACTAGGCAAACAAGACGATCATTCCACATGACGAACTATCCCTTCAGATGTATGCGATTCAAATAGGTTCAAATTACGCGATCGATCTGATTATTGTTTATTCGTCGGTTAATCATATTTATCAAAATAATAATCTGCCCTTCTTTACCGTTTGTTATTAAAACAAACAAGACATGAGTGATGATTTACCATTTTACCATTGTACCATGGCATCAAACGTGGATTGGAGGCGGAGGAGGGAGTTCTGCTACAAATAATTCGTTGTGACTTTAGATTTGTGGTCAACCTTGCCTAAGCAAACCAGGAGAATTTAAAGTTATCTACAGTATACTGCTAAAGGTTATTCTAATATGTTTTCTGTGTTGTAATCTTCCGTCCCTAATATATGTTTTGTTTTGTGCTTTTGCGCCTCAAATGCAAATAACATATGATCTATTGCTCTTTTTAACTTCAAACTATCCTCATCTGTGAGACATGTCTTTACTAATTTGCTGAAAGAAGCATATCCTGCGGCTAGGTTCTTTCCTCATCTAATTCTTTTCATAAGCTGGTGTGATCCAATTTGCAGTTATTCGTTTTTAAAAATATTTGAGTAAAAAATGAATTTCAGATAAGAAAATAGTTCTCTTCTGATCTTAATTATTATCATAAATTCTTTAACATGAAATTAGCTGCTTAATGCAATTAGTTGCCGAAAAGAGACGGGGTTCAATATGTTATCTTTGATCTATCTGGAATTAATATTTTTTCTGAGACATATTTATCGTTTATGTGTAGAGATAGATCGATAAATAGATAGATAGACATATTCATTGTGTCTTGATCAATATAATGTACTTATGCAATCTTGCAATATAATATATAATGCAATGCCTTTTTCTGTTTCTGTGGAAAGTATTACAGTTTCAATGTTTTAACATAACTTTGTTTGCAATGTTGCTGTGAGGTTTATTATGTTACACCCTTCAGTTACTGCAATTTGGCTTCAGATTTGTTCTGTCACACCGTGTTGAATTAGCAATCTTGCTGTAAGGTTTATTCTGTCATAACGTACAGTTTTCAGTCTTGCTACCAGATGTGTTCTTCCACACCGTGATGTGTTAGCAAACGTACTGTCATTTTCGTACCTTCACACCTTACTGTATTAGCAATTATGCAATCATGTTTAGTGTATTATCACCAGAAGAGAGATGTAAATCCTAATATTTATAAACCACCGGAGAACATGTTATTTCAGGTGTGATATTAACAAATCAACATTCTTAGTCCTTTCAGTGTGACTTTGCTCCAAACTCTTTCATTTCATTACGTCATCCACATAAGCACATATTATATAATTTCGAGATTGCTACTTTTGTGATACAAATCACGAAAATGCTTATATTTACTGTGTATGCTGAATCTATGGCAACATAAATGTTTCAAATCAGAAACAAATTCTAAAAGTGTCTCAGAACTCCCAATTAGATGGATGTATGTATCCACTTGTGTCAGTCTGTCTGTATGTCTGTATGTATGTGTGTGTATGTGATAGCTTTAGGAATGTTTCAGTCATATTGCTACGATGTCTGCAATGTGGCAGTTTAAAATGATGTGTAGCACTGGGCATCATGCCGCCTATATGTATGTATGTTTGTATGTATGTATGTATGTATATATGTATGTATGCACACGCACACGCAAGCACGTGGGCACGTATGTAAACTATGTGTGTACTTGACTTGGTCTGATGACATATAAATAATAGATTTCTCCGGACCTTTTGTGCAAATCTGTAACTATTTTACAAGTGCAGCGCAATCAATGATCACCAATGCCTGATTTCTCCATCACTTTGAGATGCGTTTACGATTCTGTTGAGATGCAAAGATCGCTAATTAAACGATGTTTTTGCCGTATTGTTTCAAAAGGTTTTTTTTCTTAAACAGTATGTATACCGTTCTTCTAAACATTCTACCTTTAGATGAGAGTGGACTCCAGGGATTGTGACCTTTTGCTTTTCACAATCCAATGTGAAGTCTGAGGAGTCCGAATCTATTGATACGTGTGACCGGCGATTGCTTCGCTCTATATATAACAACTGCATCTACGATATGGTGGCGATATGTGACACAGAAGGTCACGCGAAAATAGAATTGGTGAAATGGAATTTAGCTTTCTGGACATTGCATCTTAATATATCCGTATGTCAGCACCTTATATTAGGACCTGTTAGATATACGCTTTATGCAATTGAATCTTTGTAGCAATGTGGATCCTGGAGAGCCAGACATATATATAGACCTTGAAACCCTGTAATGCTCCTGCTATCATGTTGGCTTTTGCGCTGGTCGATTGAAGTTTGCTCTTGCTTCAGTTGATCTAGATGATTAAAATTTATGCTTCCCCCGGCATGAAGCCCAGGTTAATCAGAAATATCTGTAGCATCGCAGACAGTAGATTAACGTCATCAACATAATCAATATTGGCATAGCTTAATCACCTATGGTTGAATCCAACTGCCCTTTCCGTGTCATTCGTTCATTATATTAGTGAGAAAACATAAGTTTTGACTTAAAGAACATCTATATGAATGCGACTGTTGAAATAGAACTATTACAACGATTCACCAGCGACTCAGAAACAGCAAATGGTATCGACTTAGATCGGGGGATTCCTTTGTTCTTGAGTGAAGATAATAGGCGACTCGGTCGACCAAATCGAAATCAGCCTTTTAGGCAACGTGAGCTATCTAGAGTCACTGAATGAAATTCTTGCAGTTATGCATGTGTTCACTGATTGTATGAATGCGGTCAGTGGTTGATTCCTTTGTGTAAAGCCGATCAATTCTTTCCTGTTCGGTTCCATTGAGCAGTCCTTCAATCCCTCACCCAGTTTAGAAGAGAATTGTCGAAAGTCGTTCCAGATAAGACAGCAGGGTAAGATCCCAATAATTACTGCAGCCCAGCTTACTTTCCGCGCCTTTGAAGGACAGGATAATTCCCTTTTCCATTCACCAGGTATCTCGATCTTGTATCAGTCAGAACGAAATACCCCGATTAGCAGATTAATACAGCTCTCACCGCCTGGTTTCAGTAGTTTGCTTGTAGTGTTGCAACTGATTTCCTGTTGTTAAATTTCTTAAGTGCTGTTGATACTTCATTCTCCGTTGGTGGACCACATGTATGTTATGCCTTAATAAGGCTAGACCGGAGGCGTCATCAAGCTCTTCGATGGGGTGGAGAGATGCCAGGAGATTATCTCCATTGATCTCTCTTCTGCTTGCAGTGCATTAATATCTTAACCTTCGAATTTTCAACAGGGTTAGGAGATGATCCAGAAAACTGTCTTAATAAGTCCACAATTAGCAAAAGCGTCTCTACTAAAGCTTCCGTCTAAGTTCTTCTCTGCCTCTGTGACCTTATAATCGGCACAGTTGTTCTTGTCCAACGCAAACATTTTATTGCGGATCTTGTTTTCATTTCAATATGCTGTTTAGCCACCTATGATAATGGCAATTCTTCTGGGCTCAATGACATCCAGTGTCTTCTTCGCGACAAATCAGATTTATTTTACTACTTTCTACTCGACCTAGATGTAGTTTGGCGATGTCGTTCATTACATCATGAAAAGGTCCCTAGGATTGTCTCTCATTCTCGATTACAAAAGGAAAGCGGTTGCCTATATCGACTGCAAATCCACGAAGGTAGTTTTCAGTTCGGCAGAGTCGTATCTCACGGCAACAGTTCAGTCTCGTCGACGCGATAGCAACGACAGGTTAAATTCAAACGAGCTTAAGACAAGGCAGTTTGAGACCGCCTTCCACTTGCTGTTTAAGAGTATGGGAGCAATAAACGTGCATGTTCGATTTTCATTTAAATTCACGTTTTGCGGTAAATGTCTTGTTGCCTGCACGAGGTGCCACAAATTATCAGGCTCCTCCCGCATATATTTATCGCTCGGTACTCCAATCCCTTTAACAAGTTACGTGAGTATTGAGTTCGTATTGAAATTCCTCGGCAAGCAATATGACCGTTTCGTTTGACCATGCAAATAGTGACTCCAAGTCTTTGATTTAAACCATCTCTGGCCGCGTAAGTTGTTGTATGTACCATATATATTTTTATATATCCACATTAAGAAGTATTTGACTGGTTGCCATGTACATAAAGCCTTATCATCGTTTTGTGATACAGTATTAACATCCCTGTCATGTATTGGTTGAGCATGGATTCCCTCTGAACCTCAGAACGTTGTATTTTCCTGGAGACTCAATGTTGGAAAGTCTGTGCATTCAAATTCCACTGCCAGCAGCCTAACAGCACCACATTTAAACAGTGTTCTGACAGTTACGATTTCAGTGTGGATAATGTTACCTGAGGACGACAGACGCTTCCTATCTTTTCATTGCAGCAGCCATAGCACACTTATCATCGCCAGCTGGTGACATTGCACACGCGGTATTCCTTGTTTCACCACGCGACCAGAGAGGCGGGACGATGTTATCAATAACAAAACTCGTATATATTCCTCTAGGTGCTTACCAGGCAAACGTACGGTAGATATATAGATGATGTGTTGCACTCTGCATTTTTCACCCCGTGACGCAAATTCCCCTTTAGCATTTAGGCGTTGAGTTCCATCGGACTATCACAACTCGGATGCTGTATTGTGAATAATAACCCAGCAAGGTGAATTTTTGAGTTCCCAGTCAGCTTAAGCCTAAAGAGAAGTCCCCATAAATATTTACCAACTTTTAAAAAGTTTCAGGAGTCTATTGGTAAGTATATTAAGCACAAGTCTCTTCTCAATAAATCGTTGGATAGCATTTGACTTAATTCTTTGAATGAACTTCCGGTTATCATTTTTGCTCAAAACTGAAATAATTTACTATCTAGTTACTGTCCTTAAAAAACAGTTTGTCAACAAAGATGTATGTATATATATATATATATATATATATATATATAGAGAGAGAGAGAGAGAGAGAGAGAGAGAGAGAGAGAGAGAGAGAGAGAGAGTTTCTTTAGGTGGTATATGGGTCATTTCATATGTTTTTTAAAAGGGATATGGGCATCTGACGGGTTTGTGGGGGTTTTGTGGGATTTAAACACGAAGTTGCTTTAAACGACTTCGCTGAATGTGATTTTAATTTCTATACTTTAACTTCATATTCCCACAAATTTCTTTGCAATTATGCAGCTATCTCCCGTGGACCAAGCGAGGTGTTTTTGGCAAAGGTCAATGATCATGCGTGGTTCAATTTTTTCTGCGTTGGTAACAAGGCGGATGTTATCATTCGAAAGATACGATGGTTACGCAAAGTTCAGAGGAGATTCGATTAGTTTTGGTACATAAACAATTGGAACCTTTTCGGCTCTTTCCGTGAAAGCTTGAGGTTGTGAAAAAGCGCAAAAGGACGCTACTTCATGTGGTTGGTAAATAATGAAATTTATTTTAATTTAGGCTGTATATTTCAAAAATGACATAGTATGTAAATACTATAGATGTTCGAATATTCCCCGTTTTAGGGTTGAAAGATATAGCTAGCTCTTATAAATAATTTTGAAGAATATAGCAGGTATCTTGTACAAGACTGTACTTTAATATCGTCATATGCTATGTTTATAGGTTACTTTAATTAGTTCACGGTGCCTCGGGTGACAGGGTTTTGTAAGGCGCTTGCCTTTATAGATTACTCACACGTCATCG
Organism: Megalonaias nervosa; assembly: GCA_016617855.1. Classification (NCBI taxonomy): domain Eukaryota; kingdom Metazoa; phylum Mollusca; class Bivalvia; order Unionida; family Unionidae; genus Megalonaias; species Megalonaias nervosa. Next base: position 42,870 of record JAECUM010017900.1, on the reverse strand, counting down.
CACCTATGTGCGATATCGACTCTCGGCTCAACTGACGTGGTTCATGAGAAAGCTTGTCAGAAGCGACCAGTTGGTAGTTGGTTCTTGCCAGTTTGTTCCTCAAATGATGCTAGTCATGATGCATACATAGTTTTATCATGTGCTGAAGAATGACGTTAAAACTAAAATCAGCAATTTCAATGGTTAACAATTTTTGTTTTTGCATTAAATACATACTGCTGAAATGACTTCCAAATCTGCACAACTCGTATTTGAAAGCGTTATTATGACGTATTGTATAGGCCTAGAAGTTCTTTAAACAAATTGTAATTGTGCACCTAATCGATGTAGAGAGTATATATATATTGTTGGCAACCGGTCATGTTAAATTGCCTAAGTAACTCTTCAATTATATTAAACTGTTCTGCAAAAGGTTACAGTTTGTCTTTGAACATGACCCATTTATTTGCAATTCAAGATCACATTAATATCCCAAGATAAGAAAAAAAAAAATTCATGCATAACAAAGGTTTCTGATTAATACATTGGCTTATTGTCATTGGACATTTACAACTGATTGAGACCTACTTTAAAATATAACATCTAAATTAAAACCATTAATACCTTGTGGGCAGCAGAATGCATGCACATTTATAAAAAATAAAACCTTTGGATGTATTGTATTTGTGGGCATTGGTGAGATATATATATATATATATATATATATATATATATATATATATATATATATATATATATAGTATAGTATAGTACATAGCAGTGTGTACATCTTTCGCTATAAACGAAAATGTGCGATTCGCAGCATGTAAGTGCAGTTATTGTTGTCTATAACACTTTCATTCAAGCATTATCCAAGTGGCATACATGTATATCTGTCAAATCCCCAAACAAACAATAACTGTACTGTCAAGAAATGATCATGGCTTTTTGGAATTATAAATATGTTTATAGATATTTTCTAGGCATGTGTATATACACGGATGATTAAATGTTAAAGGCTTGAATGGAAGGTACATGTTACCGCAGAAGTGCATATTAATAATCATTTATGTCGGACCATTTAAAAATGCATGCGTTACAGGGTTTTATGAGCAATACATAGATCATGTAAAGGATCTACCATTGAAATGCAACCTGAAAAAGACAGTGAATGGTTTGTAGGTATCTGGATCATAAGTGCATTTATCCAAAGTATATATTCATTATTTAGGTGCCCACAAACCTTTCCCATCTTTAGTTTATTCTTGAGGTTACAAGTCGGCTTACCTTCTAAAGACTAAATTCCCACAAACCTATATACAGATATAGCTTATTGCCCATTAAACATTATTATCATGTTACGTTTTACTATAAATGTACACGCATGCTTGACAGCTTCCACGTGCAATTCTGGTTGTCTAGGGAACTTCTTTAAAGGAAGTATAGCGATACATGTATATCTATCAAATGCCCAAAGAAACAATAACTATAATATCAAGCAATGATCATAGACATTTGGAATTATATGTATATTTATAGGCATATCTAGCAAATATGTATATACATTAATAATTAAAGATTATAATCTTGAAAGAAAGTTCCATGTCCAAACAGAAGTACATATAAATGATGAATAATACCTGAAGATATAAAAATATATGAATTACAAGGGTTTATGAGTAATATATAGATCATTTACAGTTGAAATGTAATCTGAAAATGAGGACTGTGAATGGATTCACGGGCAAGTGGGTACTAAATGGATTAATCCAAAGTATATATTCATTATTCAGGTGCCTACAAACCATCCCCATCTTTCATTTATTCTTAAGGTTACGTATCAGTTTTACTTCTCTTACAAAGACAATATTCCCACAAATATATATATATATATATATATATATATATATATATATATATATATATATGTGTGTGTGTGTGTGTGTGTGTGTGTGTGTGTGTGTGTGTGTGTGTGTGTGTAGCATATTGCCCATTAAACCCTATTACCATGCAGATTGTTCATCTTTCGCTATAAATGAAAATGTGTGATTGACTGCATGTTAGTGCAGTTCTTGTTGTCTATCACACTTTCATGCAAGCATTATCCAATTGCCATACATGTATATCCGTCAAATGCCCAAACAAACAGTAACTGTACGGTCAAGAAATGATCGTGGCTATTTGGAATTATAGATATGTTTATAGCAAGGATAATTAAAGATTAAATGCTTGAAAGGAAGGTACATGGCACCACAGAAGTGCATATTAATAATCAATAATATCGGACGATTTAAAAGATGCATGCATCACAGGGTTTTATGAGTAATACATAGATCATGTAAGGGATCTGCCGTTGAATTGCAACCTGAAAAAAATAGGTAATGGTTTGTTGGCATCTGACTCATAAATACATATATCCAAGGTATATATTCATTATTTAGGTGCCCACAAACCATTCCCATCTTTAGTTTATTCTTGAGGTTACAAGTCAGCTTTACTTCTCTAAAGATTAAATTCTCAAAAACCTATATACATATATAGCATATTGCCCATTGACCCCTATTATCATCTTATTATTTACTATCAATGTACATGCATGCTTGACAGCTTCCATGTGTAATTCTGGTTGTCTAGGGAACTTTCTTTAAAGGAAGAATAGCGATACATGTATATCTATCAAATGCCCAAAGAACAATAACTGTCCTGTCAAGAAATGATCATGGCTTTTTGTAATTATAAATATGTTTATAGATATTTTCTAGACATGTGTATATACAAGGATGATTAAACACTTGAATGGAAGGTACATGTTACCGCAGAAGTGCATGTTAATAATCAATAATGTCGGACCATTTAAAGATGCAGGCATCACAGGGTTTTATGAGTAATACATAGATCATTTACAGTTGAAATTTAATCTTAAAAATGAGGACTGAATGGTTTGCGGGCACCTGGATGCTAAATGGATTAATCCAAAGTATATATTCATTATTCAGGTGCAAACAAACCATCCCCATCTTTGCTTTATTCTTGAGGTTACATGTCAGTTTTAATTCTCTTGCAAATACTATATGCCAACAGACCTATCTATTTATATATTTGTGTGTGTTTATACATATATAGTAGAGTTCCTTTAGATATTATGTGGGTCATTTCATGTTTGTTAAAAGGAATATGGGCATCTGATGCGTTTACGTATGTTTTATGGGATTTTAAAATAATTTTGCTTTAAATGACTTCTGTGCCTGTGATTTTAATTTCCATCACCTTAACTCCATATACCCACAAACTTTGCAAATATGCAATTATGAGGTCTGTAGTGTGAACTTTTATTTTTGATAGCACTTGCCCATCACTAGGTTCACACAAACCAGTTATGGTACAATGTGCCCCTATACCGCTGAACAGGAGCATCTATATATGTCTGACATCTTCCATGTGCAGTTCTGGTTGTATATGTAAGTTTCTTTAATGTTAACTTCCATCTGTCAAGTCTTATATTGTATAGCAAAATGTCACCACATTATTATATTCATATCATCTCGGAAAATATTCATCAGGTTAAAAAGACATTTCAACCCAAAAGAAAATCGTTTTCTCTCCCCCACACACAGGCACTTGATAAAAGGGGAAAGTATAAACACCCTCCCCAATTAACACAAGGTAACTAACTGGTGCAGGTCAAAATCTGACCCCATGATTGCTCTTCTTCACTTTTTCATACTATCTGCATTTTGTCACTCATAACTTAACAGCACCATAAAGAGGAAACGCCACACCTATCGTGCATGTTTTAAGTACCTTACTATTTTGAATGGCCATTTTTGTGCAAAATCTATCCATTGTTTCATTTCTTGTACACTTTCGAAAAATATCTGCCTTTATATTTCTGGTCTACTTTGTGATCTGATAATCACATGGTAGCATCCGTATTTCCATCAGCAAGAATGGAAATTTATTTACTACAATTAAAACTTTCCCTAGCTTAATCGAATCTCTCGAGACTTTATCAACAGACAAAATAGTCTGTTGCCCGCATCTGTTCTTATAATTAACACGAAGATTAATACTGTTCTTCTCCTTGAGATCTTAGGGTATTTCCACATCAGAAAATGGTTTTCCATATTGCATAGGGTATGGATTGTTGAGGAGAGCTCTTTTTCTATTTTCTGTTTCATTCATTTCTCATTCCATTTTAAAATGACCTTTCCAAGTGGAGTGTTAGGAAGGGATTTTCTGGACATTTTGGATGTATCCTACGTATACTGTATTGCATAGTCTTTATGAGGTCCAAATATTGGGAGAGATGATTGATTAAATACCGAAGTATTTTTTTTTTTTTCATCTTTTATATAGGACATTTTGAAAAGAATGACAACGTAACTTTATTTTGTAATTTCAGTTTCAAATGGCATTTGGAAAGTGGGGAAAGTATTTTTGCAATTGTCTTCTAAAGGAGAACAACTTGATCTTCCTTGATGGAAGTAAGAAGCAGTTATGTTTGTTTTTTCTTCAAGTATTGTTCAAAATGTTATAAAGCAGTCCTAGAAATAATTCACATGTAACATTGAATGGTTTTATTTTTTTACATCTTAAATGAAGTAAACATATGTTGTTTAATTTACATTGAAGATAAAAACTGGAACATGGGTAATGCATTTTGCTCACTTGACATTATTTGATACCGGGAAATAGTTGATATGACAAGCTTGCATTCTCTTTCACAAGTTTATGATCTGTGCGAAAAGGTACTTTTACAAGTTTAATAGATTAAATCTACTTTAACTGTGCTTTTTCAGCATCTCAGGAATGGCAAATTAGGGAAGATTATGTGAAAAGAACCACAGTTTACTTATAAATAAATACCCATTTTGTATGAATGAATTGTCTTTTTTAATGAAATGATATTTGATTGCATAAACGATGGTGCATGTGGATGAATGTCATCTCTGTTCTCGTTAAGTCAGCTGGAAATAAAGGGATTAGGGATAGGATTAACTTTAACCTAAAAGGTGCTTACATTATCAGCTGTGAACGACTTTAAAATGCAGCTGGGACAACTAACACGAACATTGAATGTTTTCATTTCCACTATTACGATGCAACATTGTGTGTGGTAAAATAACACAGACAATTAGCCATTGTTTTTCAATCATCCAATACTCTTAATCATGGGGAGTGGATAGGCTTGTCCATCCCACCCTACCCCCTTCCATGGGCATGTCCTGAAGGCCAATGTAAACTCGGATTCTGCACTGTAATATATGTGTTGATGTGTGTGTCTTGGAAGTTGCAGATTATACAGTGTATGATAGCTAAATTTATATATTTCATGCACATAAGAAATATTTGTTTCAGAAAAATGAGAAGAATGCCCTGGAGTGCCTCCTCCTACCCATTGGGACACCAGTGTGGGCCCAGGGAAAGGATGGGGATTACTTGGAGAAAGGGGAAGTTGTGGCAGTAGATATGTAAAGAAAAAGAGTCAATGTCTCTCAAAATGGTTTCATTGAATGGTAAAATATCTCAAGTACCTATTTGTGACAAATAAAGTACATTCTTATATGTATTGTTTTCATTCTGCACTTATTCCCCAGATAAGCAGTGTATCCACATATTTCATTCAATTAAAACAGTTAAATACTCATTTTCTTTCTTCCAGTATGCATGCCACATATCCAAGTATTTTTGTTTCACTTGAAAAAATCGATGTCTCAGTGTATCTATTTGTGGAAACAGGCAGTTGATTTTAACATCTGGTCTGATATTATTGTATGTGCCACTTGCATTATTCCTAAGTAAACCTAAACTAGCATGTGTGTAGTATGTAAACAAGCATGTTAAACCAGTCACATTTCTTTGTTGCAATTGACATGGTGCTATGTTTCTTTCTTTCTTTCATAAAATTAATATACTACCATACTGTCACAAAAAAATGTATGGAAACGAGGGGAGATAATCTGCCAAGCCTCGAAGTCTGTTTTACAATTCAACAATTGTACGTTTTTTTTTCCCCATTCAATGACAGTAAGAAATGTAATTTGTGGAGATGATCATTACCATGATTCGAAGTAATTTGTGTAAGTGATAATGCCAAAAAAGGCTGAGATGTATGCATTTTACCAAATGTAAAGTGAAAGATGCTTGGGATTGTGAGTGCAGGTACATCAAATGTACAGAGGTGCTTGGTAAAGAGAGTCTTCAACGATAATACGAGTGTAAAGATGTTGATTTTGTTTTATAACATAAACAAAACTCGTTGGGTATTTTTCAATTTTCAGTAATTATCACTTGAAACTTAAAAGTAATCTAATTTCACTCAATTTTAATTTTATGAGGGAAATACTCAATACCATTCATTCCATGTACTAATAGTAGCACTTGTGCTTTTACACATTTCTTGGGAGATTCAGTACAAAATAATTCCATTGTCTTTGTTATCACATCCTTGAACATACTGATGTTGCTTAGTTATAATTAAGCAGAAACAAACATACTTGTTTTGGAATCCTATTTATTTTTATTGTATTATGATCTCTTCATATATCTTTAAACTTTGTATTTGTAGGATTCACTGGGATTGGTTAGCAATCCAGGAGAAAGAAATAAAGAAGGTAATTTTTCTGTTTATTCAGTATGTTTCATTTATTTATAGTAGTCAAACACGTGAAAAAATCCAGAGCCATAATCAGGTATTGTTCTTCAAATAACTTCATGAGCCACTTGTTCAAGGCTCCCGCTTTAGAGTGTCAATTCCTTTGACTGAATTGTGTAATTCTTTACTTGTACTGAGTTTATTATGCATGATTTTATATTCCTGCCTTTAGTGTAAAATTTACTTGAAAGTGCAAAACAACTTAATGTGATATTTTTGTTTTTAAAAAATATGATCATTACAAAGCCAGTAAATGTCATTGAAACCATTGTGTTCTTCCAGATACCAACATTAGGTAAGATGGATTTTGTTTCATTGTTCATTAAAATACATACTATGGTTGATTCCTATCATAACCCAGTATTTTCAGACATTCCACATAGTGTATCCGAAATATAATACCAGCTTGGTTGATATTATAAGTGCAAGTATCTGTGCACAGTAAATTTCATTTTCCTTTTTACCGTCATTAAAGTTTGCTCTTCTTCATTTTTTACATTGTCCAAATGCACTAAGATGGGATGAGTCTAGTGCCAACACTGCTAACCTTGAACTCCTACAGGAAAGTGAATTTACTGCATCATATTATCATTAACACCGGTTTATGTAATTGTTTTTGAAGTATCCCTGCCTACCATTGAAATGATTCCTCCTCTAAACATGTGCAGCATATACTCCTATACACTACTGACAAGAATACAAAGCAATGTTTCTGTTACATCTAGGTCTAATATTACTCTGGAGAGATGGACACTTAAATAAAATCACTTTTATAGTAAATTATGAAAAGAAAAAGAAAAATTACAGTGACTGTGCGAGTTGCATATGCTGGTTGTTATAGCAAGGAGACTTTGTTGCTTGCTTCAGAAAAGGAGATTTCTGTACCATGAAAATACTGGATTTGGATAGGAATCGATTACACTATGCCGAGTTCTGACCTACAAGAGACTAAGGCTACTTGAGTGATGCCTTACATGGGGGAAACATTTTGACCAGACACTAAGACAACATTCAAATACATTGATGTATTACGTTTATGATGTATTGAGCCAGCTGTGGAAAGAGCTGTGAAGTATTTGATGTTTTTCCTGCATTATATATGCAAATCTATTTCTGGATGTGGGAAAGTTGTTTTACATTAGACGGGGGTGCAGAACTCCAAAAATATTGCAAAATCCAGTGCATCTTGGATGAAAAGTACATTCCCTTCATTTGGCACTGTAGTATTTAATATTTTCAAAATGATGTTAAAGCTTAATATTACAACTGTTTTCACCCTCGTCCTCAACAAATTGAACATATTGAAGTGTTCGAGGAGGTGAAGATTATTTGCATATATAAATGCTTTTTTGTTATGTTTTGTTATGTTTCTTGATCGATTTCTTTTTCTTCATATTTTTAACTTGTGATTAACAGAGTAATCTTTATACCGATGTATCCATATTTTTTCGATATTTAACCAAGATATGAAGATTCTCTACTTGTTCTATACAAGTTCCTATAATCTTCAGCAGTCATGAATAATTATTAGTCACTTGCCCTGTTATTTCTTAAACTGAGATATCATCTCAGAATACAATAGGTAGCAGGAACTTGCACTTCTTTATGTCACTATAAAAAACAATAATTGCAAGGGCTCTCTTGACTTCTGCAAATTAGTAAATGCAAGGTGAGTAACATGTATTTTAAATCTGACCCATCACCCTCACCAGTTCCATACTGCTTATTTTATTCCATCGTCATGATCAGCCACTGACAACATATCAGCATAAAGATGATATTCAAAATTTGTTTCCTATGTATGATTCAAGTCCTTTACTTATCAGGTAATAACCATTTTTATGTGAAGTTTCAGTGTTTCTTCACATCTAGTTTTGTATTGAATATTATGGTTTCGGTGTCATGCAGTAAAATATGTTGCATTCATTTATGATTTGTGGCCATTGTTTGTTCAATTTCAGAAAAAAACAATAACCACAAATTTGAACTTACTGAGCTTATACACTTCGTGACAAACCAGAAGTATTACATCCAAATTTGATCTGAATAGATACAAAGCATCAGACTAGCTTTGAGCCAAAGTGTCAGTTCAGTGATTTGTGATGTATTTCAATCATGCACAAGGGCCAAGTTTGGAATGTTTCCTTTTATGCTGTGTCATCATCAACTGATCATGCAAATGGGATAAAAGAAATAGCACAGAATCAGCAATGAGGTAGATTCAAAAACATGCAAATTAAAGTCACCATGTTAATTTGTTGAAGAGGAATGGCAGATCTGGCAACCCTCCCGATTTAGGAGTGAGATTCACCATTTTTAATGTACTTTCCCACCTGGACGATTTTTCATTGTTGCCGACAAGAGACCCAGGTACAATAGTAAATTCGCAGTCCGTTTCCATGTCTCAGCGTAGAGTCTGCATCCTTTGATATACTGTGCGACGGAACTGGATACTCGGTTGCATTAAACATGCTAGTGGAAAGTTCTTCGTTCAACATCGACCATGTTGTTAAATTTTATATAAATATATCATGCTAAATGGCAAAAATATCACAGTTTTCTAAAAGGTATATACACAAGAGTTCCCATGTATAATATAATTGAAGAAAGGTATTTCTTGCACATTTTGTAGCATATGCCGGTGTGATTTCTCGTCTCTCATGGCGGGACGAGTGATATAGTGAAACACATGGATACAAAGAAACACAAAGATGGATTTGGTTCTTAGTCATCTCCACTTTCATACTCACATGTGCACAAGGAATTTTCACTATTTATTTTTAAGATAGTACCTTCCAAATTTTAGCGAAGACTTGAAATTGGTAATAAAATGTTTCAAAAGCGATCATCAAAGTGGGAAAGAAAGGGTGTGGTGACCAAGACAAGTCCTACAGTTGATCCAAAGGTTGAATCAAAATCACTGACACTTGAGTATTATTTTATCTTGTCCAGGATCAGATAATAGCAGAAGAAGAGATGATATGTCTATGTCTGTCTGTAGTCTGTTTGGTAGAAGTACAGCGAATATGTCTATACAAAAAAAAAGCCTTGCAATACCACCGAGATGAAAATACCATTAAATTTGATATGAGTATCAATAATATATTTTATCATAGACTATGTATCAGGAATCGTATCGATATGTGGCCAAGGTTTATTGTTTCATCACTATTTATAATGTTTAGAAACGTTCAGAGAATTGCTTCAGATGTATTTATATCTTACAAATTATTCATAAGCTACAAAAACAAGGTGAAAAATATTTCAGCATATACAACACTGGAAATTACTTTCTCCTACTTGCAAATAATGTGTAATGAAAAGAGTTGCTTGTATATACATGGACAAGGAAAGGAATGTGTCACAAAGGGTGCAAATGTTGGAAAAGAGAAATTTCAAGACATTTATAATTTACATATTTTGATTTATTGTGTATTCATGATTGTCTTTTTATGTACTATTCTTTTAAATGACACACATGTCACTAAGTTGAAAGATTACATTTCTCCTTTTTGTTTGTTGACAGATCCTAACTCGCATGGTACAGAACCAGCACCTCTCTCTGCACGACCTGCTTGTGAGACTATATGTGCACCAGTGACCATGCACCTTCCATCTGCAGATATACGGGATTTTTCTGCATCATCTTCCCTACTGATGGAGCATACATCTCTAGGTAAGGGAGGTAATGATGTACTACATGCCATGATTCGAGTCTGCTTCACCTGTTAAAGTATTTCATAAGAAATCTTTTGTTGGTTTATTATGGGTCTTTGTTCATAGACATTATGAATGACAGTATTTTCAACTTCAAAGAAAACATAACAGTCTTCCTGTAGTCATGGGTCTTTTGTACAACTGAAAATTTTTGCCAAGAAGGTTAAAAAATTTTCAGCCCATATAACACTGGAAGATTACTTTTCCCTACCTGCAAATAATGTGTGATGAAAAGAGTTGCTTGTATATACGTGGTCAAGGAAAGGAATATGTTACGAAGAGTGAAGATGTTGTAAACGAGAAATGTCAAGATATTTGTAATTTTCATAGTTTGATTTACATGCCATGAATCTTGCATCTGCTCAACCTGTTCAAACATTTCATAAATATTTTGTTGCATTATCATTTCTGTTTTTTTCTTAAGGCAACTAAGCTGTCTCTGGAATTTTTCTACAACTGGTTATTTAGTTGGAATTTTATACACTCCCCACCCTCCCTTACAGATTCATTATACAATGGACTGGTCAGAGATCATAGTCACCAGAAATGAACTTGAATGCACATGATGACAAATGTACTTTAGCTCAAGCCAAGCACATCCAATTTGTATCAACTTCTTTGTTGTATTACATTTATGAAAGGGAGTTCCTGTACATTTTTCAATAGAGATCAAAGGCCAAGGTCATAAATTAAATCAATTTTACAGTTGTAATAGCTTATGTCCATGGGTCTGGGTGGGGGAACAGTTAGGCATCTTCCGATATGTTTGTGGAAAGAATATGACTTCATACTATTCATGAAGAGTTGTGAAGCATAATGAAGGTAGACATCAAGACTCTTGGCACATGAACTCATCCAAGACTGTTGGCACATCAGCACATTAAATACAGGAATTTGTTTGCGACACTGTATGGACTAATGATATAATTTTTAGGACTTATTTATTTAATACTGTTAAGTTCCTTTAAATTTTCATTTTGTACTCTTTAGAGAAATAAATTATTTGGTGGGGTATTTTTTGTTATTTAGATTGAGACCATTGGGTTGTACCAGTTTAATTTGAGGAGTTATGGTCATTTCTCATATGCTTGTTATTAGTCATAAACGTGAGTACATTTCAATGGGTACTACATCGATATCAGAAAGGTGAGACCTAAATTTCTGCATGGAGCTTGCACTTGAATGTATTTTTATTTTGAAGTTAGAAGAACAAAAATTTTCCTTCACATTATGTCTAGAGTTAATTGAATATTTACATGAAGTTTCCCTCAGTCAAGGTTCATTTATATTAGTGGTCCATATATCAAGGTCCTGCTAGCTTGATGCATTTTTGTACGACAACAAATGCTGATGGACTGCTTGTTGCTTTGTCCATCATAGATTGTGTTTTTCTTTTCAGACATTAGACATAAGCTGGTGCAGAGTCCTGATATTATTGATGCTTCTTCCGATTCCAGTATGTCAGCAGTGTTTGAGGTCCAAGTAAGGCTCTAGTTCATATTTGTTTCTCATTTTAGTTTGATGGTCTTCATCACGTACAGTATTACAAAGAAATGTTTGATATTTTCTGAAAGGTACTTTTTGTACATATTTTGACAAATTCTGTGCAAGGTAACATTAGAAAGTTAAAGGAGATGTATTTTCTTTCATTCCATTTTGGTATACAGGAGGGGGATTCAGCATTCCTAACACATCTTACTTATTCTCCCTATAGTAATGTGATTGGGGAATGTATTCAAAGGAGAAAGCAAATTTTCTAAGTAAATTATGCTTCTCCGAGAATACTTATCTAATCACATTACGATGAGACCCTCACATCCTCCCCGTTATGCAAACATCTGTGCGTCGTACATGTGGCTTGGCAAAAAGAACTGAGCTAGGCTGGACTAGCGTATATCCTGCTGCGTTGGAAAGGGGAGTAACTAGCTTTGGGGTTGTTCCCCTTTGCTTAGTAGCTACTTTTAGAAAGACAAAATAATTTAGGCTGGATTCATAATGTAGTACGCAAACATCCCCTATCGTAACGTGCTTGGGTAAGTATTCTCGGAGAAACATAATTTACTTAGAAGATTTGCTGTTTTTATGCATTTACTTTTTCATCTTTAGTTATTCCAAATTCCATGTTTTTTCTTGCATGTCTTCACCAAGATAAATAATTAAATGGAGTAAACAAAAATTGCTTAAGTACATACTGCATAGAGTATGGTTGATGTTTTTGCATATTTTTGAAGACTGGTAATTATGTATGTTGAGAAAAGTGTCAGTAAATAGTTATATATGCTTACATTAGTTTTTCATTGCATTAAAATGTTTATATTGCCTAAGTTGTCTTCAAATTCCCTATAATGTTGAAAGATATGGCAGGATGGCCAGTATGTAGTCTATAAGGAAGTGGGAAGAATTTTCCAAATCGCAAATCATACAAAAGTCTAAAAAGAAACCTGAATTTTTACGGTTTATATGTTCTCATAATTAATGAGAGCATTTCACAGCAATAATGATGCCAAAAAAAATTCTTTGCAGGTATCAACGGTGAGCTCTGCATCGGTACATGAAAAGAAAAACCCTACTTACAAACAACCCATAGACGTAGGTAATCTTTCTTATTTTGGGGGATTCCTAAAGCTCATGGGGTTTAAACCAAATGGCTTCATATATATATATATATATATATATATATATATATATATATATATATATATATATATATATATATATATATATATATATATATATATAAGGCAAGTGGCAAGTAATGTTTCTGAAGAACAGATTTTGTGCTCCACTTTGAAAGTTAAATATTAAATTTTAATTACTATAATTATAATCTTCTGGGGGCATTTGCATTAGATACTATTAACTTCAGTTTTAAGATTAAAAATTAATTTGGATATAGTATTTATCTGGATTCTTGTATTATGTTGTGGCATTGCCTGTGCATCTGTCTCTCAGTTCAGCTGTTAAATTTTCATTGTCAGGTCCATAAATGTACAAGTCTTGGTTATATTCTGTTGAAATTGTACCCACATATTTATCATGTGCCATGACCAGGTATTTATGTGAAAGGCCAAGGTGACTGAGGGAAAATGTGTCTCTTGAGATCTGTTTCCACATTGAGGATATCACTTTAATCGTTATGTCTTTTTTTGGTGACTTCACCCAGATATACATCACTACATTACAGTTTTTCATGGAGCATACTCGGGTATGTATGTTATAGATCAAGGTCATCATTAGAGAAGTCTTGTGCGGCTGGTGTAGAAAGTGATGTGTGATATACTCTTTACTTATGTTCTTTTTAAAAAATTTACCTGACAATTAGCCACTAGGATCTCGTGACAATTTATCAAGATAGATTTCCATGCCAATAAATTATAGGAGTACAAGAAGCAAGAGACACTGACTGTCAGCCTGAATAAATGAATTAGAAATGGAGGATAAACTGCCTAGATAGCATTTGTGAAATAAATATGACACCATGCAGTTATGTTGCCTACAGACAGTGCAAATTGAACAGTGACAAAGTGGACAAAGCAGCCAGATGCCTGCGCAAAATGCCTGATAGATAAATTTTGATTTGTCATCTTATCTCAAATTTTTTGTTGAGATATGGAACCATTTTGAAAACAATATCAAAGAAACTATGCTTAATGCTTCAATAAATATTAGAGCAGTTTCTTTTCCAATTTATACCAAACTTTGTAAATGGGTTTATATGTTGATCTTGAATGAGTCAGATTATAAACAAGAGACTTGTTATTAATTATACCTTTATGTTTTGACACAATTCAGCATATTTTGTAAAATGAACATTTAAAGTTTTGGAGTTACTTTCTAGGATAAATTGTTCTTAAAATACTACACAAACCTGCTAATTGAAATGGTCAACTGTTTACATGGTTCATTCAACTTTGAGGAATCCTTGAATATGGGGCTTGCCTCGAAAACTGCATACATCACTTTCTGTATCAAAATGTGTAATTAGTGTGCAAAATGTATAAAAGATGCATAAATTGTGATACATATGGATGGTTCAAATGACATGAGATGTAGTTATCAGATGAAGTTGTGCTCATTACTTTAGAAGCATACTAAATAGCTGCACATTTTATTTTACTTTTACATGTGGTCTGTCTGCGTTGATAAAAAAGGAAACTAATTTCCATGAAACAAATTTGCCTTGTTATCTTGAGGCAATCCTTGGAAACCTGTTCAAAAGTCCTTGATAAAGGTTTTACAAACCATGTGTTTCGATATGTAAATCACGCGAAATGATATCATGCCTACTTAAGCCCGATGTTACTGTATTGCACCTAATACTTGGGATTCAGCATTCCTCCCTTGTGGCAGGCCATTGTCAATGTTTTCAGTTAAGTGGATTCATTGTAAATTTCAAGTCAAAATGTTCAGTGTAGCGTATTCAAAAATGTCTTTTTCATTTCAGTGTTTGTACCAGGAGTTAGCAAAAAAGATGATGGACGGAGGATATATAATAAGAAAGTGGCTTGCCTTTACTGTGGAAAATTGCTAAAGCATCGTCTCAAAAATCACCTTGCAACTCAACATTCAGATGAGAAGGAAGTTGCATCAATTCTTGCATGCAGTAAGATGGAACAAAATAATGGATTTTAGTTAATAAAAAGTAATGGAAACTTCAAACATAAAATTAAAGTGTTTGAACAGGGGGAAGGAAAGCTGATAGTGGTAAGAAGATCTACACATTCTTCCAGAGAAGATGAATACCTGCCTTGCATTCATTGTACGGGATTTTTTCGTGTTGATGATCTCTGGAGACGTTGTTGGAACTGCCCATTTTCTACAGAAGAAGAGAAAGATATAAATGCAAGGCCATCTGTGTTGGCAAAATCCAGACTTTTATTAGCAGGTGGACTTGCCAAAAACACTCTACACTCATTCAACCTTCAAGCATCACTGACCTCACCAGTACTAAAGCATATGAAAAAAGATGAAGCTTTTAGTGTAGTAATAAAAGATCAACTAATCATGATATTTGGACAAGTGTTGCACAAAAAACTGGGGAGTGACCGAGCCAAAGATATTTGCCAAAGATTGAGACAGTTAGCACGACTTAAGATGGCAGTTGCAGCATTGGGAAGGGCTAAGCAGCTTATTGATTTGATTAGTGGATCTTGTTTTGATTCATTGCTGAAGGCAACTAAAAAATTGTGTGGCTTGTCACCATGGCAGCCTGTGAAGCCTTTTTGAGATACCTTCCTTGGCATTAAGACTTGCCACCTTCTTGTAAAGAGTGCATATTTAAAGAGAGGCATGGCTGTTCAAAAGATAATGAAAAGATGAGGAATGAGGCTGAAGCATTTCCTCACCTACACAAGAGTGATTGGACAGATTCTGTCTCATTAATTGCTCTGGCATCAATGAAAAGGAAGGAGACCACAAAGGAAAGACATGAAATTCCATTGACTTCAGATCTTGTGAAATTGCAAATTACTTAGTGTAGAACATGAACTTGAAGATTAAAGTATTGAAAGATGAACAATCTTGTCAGAACTGGAGATCTCTAGCTGAACTAACTCTGGCAAGAACCACAATGTTCAACAAAAGAGGAGCCAGTGAAGCAGCAAAACTGTTGGTACAAGATTACATGCAACGGCCAAATTGGCAAGAAATGGCATGTGAAGAGATTGCAGCATCATTTACGGACACTGAGAAATCTTTACTGAAAAGGTACATTATTTGCCCATGAATGATTCACCACCTCAAAAAATAACACATACTTCAATTGTAATTGTGATATGTTTTTAAGTTACAGAAATGACTGTTGATGAGAACTTGAACTAAGCTTGACAAAATAGAGTCATATGTGGATTTGACAGGTTAAAATTGTACTCAGCATTTTTAACTGCCTTTTCAACATCACATTTTATTATCCTAGCAACATTAATGTTTTCAAAACAATTTCATTGTCCCAAAAAATGAGAATTAGTGTTGAGATAATTCATCAGTAATGTTCATATAATGAGAACTTTAAACGATGTCACTTGCTATTGAATTTGGGGATTTTGCAAAGAATCAAAGCCAGATAGTGATGGTGACTTGAGTCTCTAAAAATTAAGTCTAATATTCCTGAAGAATATTTTTATTCATTAGAATTATTTCATAGTTGAAAGAAATGAGTATGTAACTTGAAGAGATTTCAGTGCAGGCCACAAGTTTGGCAAACTGATATATTTAAACTTTAATGTCAGTCTTAATGGCAAGTTTATCACTACTGTGGTAACAGCACTTGCTATCATACTCCTAGAATTCTAGTGTTCAATGTCAGTTGTGGTGGATGTATGAAAATATTTTATTTGATGTCAGTAAGGTATTGCACAAGTGAAGCAACAATCATTTTTCATGGAAGGCAATGCAACTAGAGAAATTCTTTTGTCACCTGAGGAATGAAATAAGTCCTTACATTGGCTATACAACTGTACAATATGTTTGATTGCAAAACTGGGTATCAAATCCATCACAATTATGCAAGAATGGACTTCATTTGGATACAGGAATACCAAACATTTCAGAATAGGGGAATTTAATTACAAGACTAAGTGAAACATTAAGAATTTTGTTTTTCTGCATATAAGATGGGAGGAACGCGTGCCATTTATTTACACCCATATGCAATGACTCTGGTACTATACCAAGTGGAAATTGGCTGTTGTACCCCAAGGTAATAATCAGGATGTCAGATACATGTTAGCATTGTCTCAAAGTAAGCTTGAATGATCATTTCAAAACTTTACATGCCTTTTACTGCTCATAATCAAGTAGTCGGATCACTTTCTCCTTTCAGAAGAGTTTTAAATGATGGAAACAATTGTTACCTGAAATGCCGATCTTTGACCTTTATCCGTAACATAGGCTGCCAAAGGGCAAACACAAGACACTCTAGTAAAGATGTGAATTTGGATACCAAATAACAGATCATGCCTGTAACTTGAACCTTGACATCATTGTTTGTGACAGTAGGGTTGTATGAGGCTGATAGTGGGCAACTCATGATACCCTAGTGAGTAAAATATATATATTTTTTTTTAAATTGCTTTTTAAACTGCTGTTCACAATTCGTATAATGCTTTCCCAACATCTGTGGCTTCTCCCTATTCCCAGCTACCCCATAAGAAAGCAATCATGATATAAAAGTATACACGGTCCTCAATGTATTTGAAATATTTTATTGTACAGACTGGACATGGTACAGCTTGAAGGAAAAAGGGACAGACCAGTCCCACTTATACTGACAGATGAGGTTAATGCAGCTTTGGGTGTGCTTTTGTCGACATGTTCTCCCTGTGGTGTGCATAAATCCAACCCTTACTTCTTCGCATCACACTCTGAAACTGGATTCATAGACACATGGCAAGTACTTCAGAAAGTTGCAGCTGAAGCAGGATGTGTCCAGAAATAAAAAAGCACTGCAGCAAGAATGAGGAAATATGCAGCAACAGTTTTTCAGGTAATAAATAGTCTTTATCAGATGTTTTTTAACAATGTCCTTTATTGGTACCCAGATTGGTTCCTATGCCAAATTCCCAAATAGCAACATATTCACCATGTTATGCAAGAATAATTATTAAGAAGTATCAATGGTGTTGAAAACATTTTGCCTCCCACCAAGTCACATAATATAAAATGTGTCCCAGTCCTGCCAACTCTTATGGTTTTGCTGTAAGTCTTACGGAAATTACCCTTAAAATACGGACTTCCGGCATACAAGCAAAAACTACGGAAAAATGATCATTGCTGAAAAATTCGGATAATTGGTTCAGTCGTGTTTGATATGGATGCGAGTTTCATATTAGAATTAGTAAAAATTGTCAGGGAAACAGACTAACTTTACAGCAGCACTCCAGATGCTTTAAACTGCACCTATTTGTCAATGCAAAGCGTCTGCATAATTAAACTGTTGATTATAGATTTTTTTTACAAATGGCGTCCAGAAAGCGATGCATATTTAAGACGAAAATGAAAATAAGCTTCTAAAAAAGTGTTATTGATCATCACAAAAGAATAAAAAAGGAGTATTCATATTCTTGTGAATGAAAGCTGGAAAGGACACTATTACCTTTATTGGAAATCACGTGCCAATTTTAGTTTGCCTCGTGGCGGGAGATATGATTGCCGTCGCCATATGAAATGGAAAAAGAATTTCCACGAATTACATCCAGTTGAGAGATAGCAACAAGCCATTGAGTAGCATAGGGTTTGGAAATAAAATCTGTGCAACTGTACAAGTGGTAAATAAAGTCTACGTGTACTTTACAAACTTTTCAGTTGAACATAATGTTTATCGTCACTGCGTCGAACTTTTATTTTCGTTTTCCAACTTTACAATAGCAGTTATTGATATTTTGTTACACCTTACTGAAAACTGGTCAGACGGACTCACCAGGGTTGGCAGCTCTGGTGTCCATTGTCATTCATTCTATCTGTATAGTTTCTAGGGGTGAAATGATACACCTCTGCTGCGTACCTATATGATTCACGACACAGCCTACGATAAGATACATTATCGATTCTCAGTTTAAAGAATAAAAAGGCAAGTGACTAATAATTATTTATCCTTGCTGAAGATTAAAGTAACTTATATAGGGTAAGTATCGTTTTGTATCGATTCTTCATCTTGTGTATCGATACTTGCATCGATATGGCAAAAGTATCGATATATTGATGAATCGTTTCACCCCTAACAGTTTCCTCTATAAACTCGTTTGGTTTCATCTGCGGTCATTCTTGATAGAATCTCATTTGGGGAGAGTTAGCTCTTTATTCACTTTGAAGTCATTGTCTTGGAGATCAATACTAACTGCACTCTTGCCCTTATAGAGGACTATTAACAAAAGGTTGTAGAAGAATGTACCATTTTCTGTACTATTGGTTTTTAGCATGAAATATGATATAAGAAAAGAAATGCCATAAGCATGTTTGGTGTCCTTGGATCAAAGTTCAGGAACACAGTTGTCAGTACCTAATGTTTCAAAGATCAACAACTATGGAATGTGGTGCAATGTCTAGCAGGTTCCACATATATCTTCAAAATAATTTAGATGCGACAATTTCATCATGTGGCTAATTTCAACTTCTCATTGCTCGAAATGTTTTGATTTGTGCAAACTCTAACACATTTATTTTCAAGTTTTAAAAAGGAAAGAAAGTATTCTTACATATGTACATTCAAACACAAATAAATGTTGTATCATGTTCAGAAATGCCCCTTCTCCATCCATCCATCTCCCTGTTGTATGTGCACTATCAGCGTAGTTTAACTTCATCTACATTTATGAAACCCTGTTGTTAATATGCACTAGATGTATTGAAGAAAGGTGTTCTTTTTTGGTGCCATGGTTAAATGTTGAAGTCATAGGCCACCTCTCCCCACTTCCATTCTAAATCATATACTTTCACTAAACATTGTACTTCAGGCAGGACAAGTTTGTTCATATGCGGGTGAATGTGAAAGTCAAATATCAGAAACAGGGTGACTCGATGGAGGAATTGTTCTCTACATTAAATCGGTTGCTGTATATTACATACCTTGACAAAACTCTTTTGATGTCTTACTAAACCATCAATAGTTTTGGTGAACAGTTCAATGGTCAAGTTCAGAGTGAGGAAAAGAAAGAATATGGTTTCAAGATGAAAACTTTAATTTCATTGCTAAATACTTCAGATCAACATGCAGCCTTGTTATTAAGGAAAGATTTAGGCCTGTTGTTGGGGCGTGGGGGTGAGGTAATGGGCAATAGTTAAAACTTGTAGTGATTATAAGACTAATGCAATTTATGTACAGTGACTTTAATTAATGAACATTTGTTTACACACATTTTTCAATGATCATGCACAGTACCTATGGGTGCATGTATACTTGGGTTGTCTATGTGTATGCAGCTGTACATTGCTGTAAACCTTGTGTCTACCATTTCGTTTATCCCATGTAGTTTGGGTTTTCTATTTTGGTTAAGATGAAGCAGACAGAATGTTTAAGTTTTTCATGCACTTGTTTGTATTTTCATTTCATGCATAATTATCACCAAACTGTTGGAACTCAAAACAAGAGGCATAGCGACAAATCAGAAGTCCACTTTCATGATTATGAAGAGGACATTTTTGTTCACCAAATAGCCTGCAACTACAGTTGGAATACATACAGTTTGCCTTTTCTTTCCAGACAAATTTGTCTTGTAATGGTCATTATTTAGTGGAGTTTTTTTTATTCTCCTGCATTTATCTTTAATGACATGAATATTCCTGATGTTGACCATTTGTAAATTACTATGGAAAAAGTCAAAGGTATCCAAATTCCTTCCATTATGGGAACTAGGGCTTCACTCCATTTGTTAATGTCAAACTTTGGCAAGGACAATATAGGCTTTCATTGTAGGAAAAAGTCATTACTTTCTGAGTTAACGAGAAATCAATTGAAATCACCAGAGGATATAATGTTATATTTTTTTAAAATAGGTCATGAGTCTCAAAAAAGGTGAGCTGGATTGGCTGTCACACCATTTAGGCCATGAAGTTGACACCCATAAAACTTACTACAGACTGCACGAGTTATTGCTTGCCAAAATTAGCCGCCAATTGATGGCAGTGGATATGGGTCAGGTGGCAAAGTATAAGGTGAAAACACTGGAAGATATTGTCATTGATGACTTAGAAGGTATATTAGAGTAGACTCTTGATTCTTACCAAACCACTTACATTGCTTGTAGAGCTGAATTAACCTCAGTTATATCCAGAAGTTAAAGTGCTGTTTGAAGTCTCTTAGTAAGAGTGAACAGCATAAAATGGATGACATTTTGACAACAGAAGTGAATTTAGACTAATTTTTGCTTAAAGACTGCCATCTCCGAAAACTGATATAGAGGACATGACTAAGATTGCACCTCAGCTATCATGCCTCAAAACCTCTTGAAATAGTGTCTTCACCTAGGCCTAGTTGAACAAAAATATTTTGCAGTTCTTGGTTAACAATAAAAAAAAACTATTCAGAAAATTGAGTATATGCAGTGACTTATAGTGCTTAATAATAACATTGTTATTCTTGAATAATGATTGCAATTTTAAGAATGTCTGTATAATGCAATGCTTCAGAATTTTGTGATCGGAGATTTAGAAGGAAATTATTGCGCCAATATTCAATACTCGATATAATGTGAATGATTCTTGGCTTTAAGCACTGAAAACTAAAATGGTCAACAGTTCTTATACTGTAATTATGAAACTGGTTAATGAGTAAAGTCTGTTCTGCAGGTGAAATTAAAGTGAGGAAAAATGCAACAAAATATTCTTTCAGAAATAATGTTCAATTATTTGCAAATTGTATGACCTGCTCAGAATAATTTTTTCGGTTTATATTTAGTAGTGTTTTCAACCTTTCAGAAGATGCTGAAATATGTGAGATAGGTGCTGATGGTGATGAATCGGATGAAGATGGAGAAATTAATCTGCACAGTCATGATGAAATAGATGTCTTGATGACAATTTCAGAGACCACCAATTCAGGTATGAAACCATAACAGCAATGGCAAGTGTTAATTTATTCCTACCCCCTAGCTGTGGTCAACTCTGAATGTATTAAAAATGGCATTAACATTATGCACCTCTCGTCTTCACAGTATCCCCAAAGCCTGACTCGCTGAATGATTTTTAAAACTTTTTCTCCAAAAATATGTAATGACGTTGCTACATTATCTTCCGGAAAAAAGTCGGTATATTAGGTACAGATTGGTATTTGTCCTCTTCATAAATCATCCAAAGTTATTTTCACCTATCAAGATGTATGCATTAACTTGGTATTTTAGTTGGTACTGAAGTGTTGAGTTGCATTAAATTTTCAAAGTGTTTGTATGAACCATCAGTCAGTGGGGAGACTGACAGGTCAGAGTGGTCAAAAACAGGAATAAAACAAAGCATATCGGGAGTGCGAAAGCAAGGGATTGTCTTTTTATCCTCTTACTAACCACAAGGGTCATGAAGCGGGTACAGAAAGTGTGAATGAAAGTAGCACATCACCAGATTATATCATCATTGTATCACAATCAAAGGTTTGTGTGAGAACGTAAAATATACTATCTACCCTGTGAAGTACACTTCCTCATTATTGACCACTCTTGAAGACGTGACATATTCATATGCATTTGTTCATCAATTCTTCCATTTTGAAAATTCTGTCAGCACATAACATAGACAAATGAAATTGGATAGGCATATTTGTATTTATGTGTAGATAATCTGGTTGGTTGGTTGGTTGAATTTTTAGGCGCACCAGCACTGTGAGGCTATTTAGCGCCATACAAAAGGTTTTATCTTTGATCATTTAAAAGTGGCAAAAGGTTTCGTATCAACCAGTGATACGAAACCAAACAGTTGAAAGTAAAACGATAAAATGGTAACGGTGATAAATAAGTAAATTTTCCCGATCAACGGAGAGTATAAATGGTGTATGATAATTAAAACAGATGAAAGGTAATTAAAATTTAGTGACGATATATATATATAGCACATAAAACTACTCAAGGTGATAGCATAAAAGCTATAGCTTATGATAAATGTTTACTTCTTTCAGGAAGTCTATAATATAAGACACGCTAACTGTATCAAAGAGCTCCCTAATGTCATGCACATTGTAATACTGATCACGCGTAGGTTAGAGGTCAAAACACTCCAACATAAAGTGCTTAACGGTGAATGGTTCGTTGCAAGAAATGCACTCTGGTGGGTCTTCTCCTTTTAGTATGTGGGAGTGGGTTAAATAAGTATGACCAATTTGAATCCTTGCAATGACTACCTCCTCCCTACGGACGGCTCTGTTGGAAGGAGTCCATTCTCCTAGGGTTGGCTTGATGGCATGAAGTTTGTTATTCTGACGCAAACATTCTTTGATACTACGTTTAAAATCAGTATACGGTATTTTAAAATCAGATGGTTCTAGTGATAGGGCCATTTTACCAGTGCGGTCTGCTTTGTCATTACCCTTAATTCCAATATGGCTGGGTAACCAACAGTATACTATATTGTGGGAAGTACTCAGCTTAGTATGTTTGAGGAGAATATTAGCTAATAATGGGTTCACCAGTTTTCTATTATGTAGTGACTGAAGTACTGATAGTGAGTCGGAGAAAATTATGCTGTTTAAAATACGTTTGTTTTCAATATATTGCAAAGCAAGGTCTATTGCTCTGATTTCGGCTGAGAAAATTGATGTACCATTTGGCAAGCGAACTTTTGTTGTGTGTTTTCCACAAACGAAGGCTGCAGCAGCCTTTTCCTCATCTTTTGATCCGTCAGTATATATTCTTGTATAATTTTCGAATTGGGTGAGAAGTTCGTGATAAGAGTTGTGGAAAATGAACCCCTCATCCAAGCATTTGTGAAGGATGAGGGGTATTACTGGAGTAAAGCTGGAGGCTGAGCATGTACATAGCATGTTACTCTGTCATTGGCGGAAACAGGCGCTCTTCAAAGAAAAGGAAACTCTTTCATCAGTCACATGATGTATCCTATATAAACAAGCCACCCGCACGAGGTATCTCATAGTTTAAAGTGAAGCGTTTTGTTGTCTATATAATACAGGGAGGGAAAACCACATTGTAATAAAACCTCAACGTGCAACAAAGAATGGGTGGGTGTATACATGCTCAGCCTCCGGCTTTACTCCAATAATGCCCCTCATCCTTCACAAATGCTTGGATGAGGGGTTCATTATTTTTCGTAAAGCCTTCAGCCTCACATGTATACATAGCATCTTTAAAGATTGACAACAAAATATCTACTAAAAAACAAGAACAGGAAAAAGGTAACACATGTTAGCCTGTTAACCATAATCAAATGAAAAATATTATTTATATGTTATTAACAATTGCTTCAACGAAACCCTTGCTATTAGCCTGAATATCCCTTAGGTAAAATTTGTGAAAAGTATTTGCTGATGTCCAATCTGTTATTTTCAATATATTGTGTAAGGAACAAACTTGTCTGAAAGCAGCTGATGCTGCAGCAGTTCTGTAAGAATAAGCTTTGAATTTAGATGTATTAATTCCTGATTGTTCTAAAACTATCTTTAACCATCTTGCAATAGTTCTTGATGTCACAGCTCGGTAGGAACAATAAGGTACCGGAACTTGAGTAGATTTCCGAATATTGTTAGTCCTGTCAAGATAATGCAATAAAGTATGCATGGCACAAAGCTTCTCATCCTTATAATGTAGTAGTTCCAGCTGGAAATTCTTACCTTGTCTTGAAGTTTTCAACAAATCTGAAAAAACTGAATACTATTTTATCTGCCATACAAGTCATGTTATGTAAATTCAAAGATTTTAGAGTTTGTGCTCTTGGAGCTGTAGATAAAGCAATAAGAGCAACCAGCTTCATTGTTAATAATCTTAAAGCTATAGTTTGCAAAGGAAAAAGAGTACACAGGTATTTTAAGACAAGGTTTTCATCCCAAGTGTCAACATATCTTGGTTTTGGTGGACTTTTGTTAAACAATCCCTTCAAGTATCTATGAATCAACAAAGCGTTGAGGCACTACTCATTATCAAACATTCTCAAAGTAGTAAGTACTATAGCCTTGTGAGTATTTATGACACTATAAGACTTACCTTCAATTACCAAAGAATCTAAATAGGAAATAAGTGTTACCTCAGAGACACAAAATGGATTAATTTCCCTGATCTGAAACCAAAACTTCCATTTTTTCCATGCCAAATTATATTGTTTAGATGTTCCTGGTCTCCATGAATTGTTAATGATGTCCACAGCTGTTGTTGGAAGTCCTTGGTTTTGGAGCAGTCTCCTGATACAGTCATTGTGACTAAAGATAGTGTCTTCCCTAGAGAATGAGTTTGACCGCTGTGTGGAAGAGTCAGTATATTTTTGTGCCTTGGAAGTCTAATTGGAAGAGACATTAAATAAGACCAGAGTAAAGAAAACCAGGATTGTGATGTCCAATATGGAACAATTAAGAGTGCTTTACTAACATTATCGGCAATAATTTTATTCAATATTTTCCCAACGAGATTAAAAGGGGGAAAATGTGTGGCATTAAATCATGCCAGGAGAAAGAAAAAGCATCAGTTTTAAAAGCACCTGGTTCTGGAAACCATGAGACAAACTTCTTTAACTGACAGTTTAATCTAGATGCAAAAAGATCTATGTCTGAAACAAAAGTCTGTGCACACAATCTTTGAAACATTTATTTCTTTAGCATCCATTCAGTCGAGTCAGAAAAATTCCTGTACAGATAATCTGCCTGTATATTATATTTGCCAGCAATATTGACTGCAGATACAAAAAATTCCCTTTCCAAGCACCAGTTCCAAATCTGTCTGGCTAGATGATCCAAATGGATTGGTGCCATTCCACCCATATTATTAATATATGAGATAGCACATATACTGTCAGATTGAATCTCGATATGAAAAACTTATAAGGCATAATAAACTGCTAACAACTCTAAGTAATTGATGGAAGAAGTGGTCTCACTCTTTTTCCATCTACCAGAGATTGATCTATTTGAATCAAGTTCGTAATATCCCCACCCTGAGAGTGATGCATCAGTTTGAATAGTAAAAGCAATCTTGTCTTGTCTGATAGATTTCCCATTCTTGTCTGCGACATTTAGATACCACCATTTAAGTTCCTGGATACTTTGTGGAGACAACTGAATTGTACTATCAATTTTTTTTTCACGAAGGCTTTTCTATTTATCATGTTCCAAATACCTGTAGTGCATCGGGGCTTCCAGGATTGCATAACATGCTTTAATAAGCATACCATTAAATGATGCCAACTCTCGTACTCAAACATACTTTTTATCAAGAACGTCTTGGCAAAAACATCGATCTTTTCCACTATCTCCTCAGTAAGAAAAACTTTAAACTGTACAGAGTCTAACACAAAACCAAAAATGGTAATTTGGTGAGATGGAATAAGCATTGATTTTTCGAGATTGATAGTGAAAACCAAGAGATTGTAATGTCTCAATCATAGTCCATGTGTTTTGCAAGCAAATGTGACTATCACCGTCCAAATTCAATGAGTCGTCAATATAATAGGCACACCTAATGCACTGCTGCCTAAGCCATGCATAAATGGGTTTAAGGATCTTAGTGAAAACTCTTGGAGCAGAAGAAAGCCCAAAAGGTAAATATATAAACTTAAAAAGTTGACCGTTCCAAATCAACTTTAGAAACTTCTGATAATCTGTATGTGTTTGAATACTAAAATAAGCATCCTTTAGATCAATAGAAGTAAAGAAATCATTTTTATGGATGAGATCTAAAACAATCTGAAATGTTTCTTGCTTAAAATGTTCATAATGGACAAATTTATTCAACTGTTTCAAGTGACAACCAGCCGAAATTTTCTATTAGGTTTGGGAATTATGGCTCTTTTGTGTAGAAGTTCAGTAATTTCATTTGGATATAATGTACTCTGCTCATCCGAAAAGTAAATTGCTTTTGGAAAAAAGGCTTGGAATCAAACTCTATTATGTACCCCAAAACTATTTGAAAAATCCACGGATCATGAGTAAACTTATTTCATATAGCCATGCAGTGCTTAAGTTGTACCATAGAATTTACCTCTACAGATTTTAATTTGTGGCCTCGTTTGGGAGACTAGTATAGGCAGGTCTCTATCCTCTATTGGAATTTTGGTATTTATAACTGTACGTATTTTGAGTACTATAAGGTTGGGATCGAAATCTTGCCCTCTGATCGAAATCTGGACCTCTTACGGGTCCACCACCTCTAGCACCGCGGCCTCTATTGAAACCTCTGTGAATCTGGACAAAATTTTCTTTGGCAAGCGTAAAACCAGTATCACATTTTTTAACTTCTTTGGCCACATCATCCCCAAAAAGCATCGACGTTATTGGGGTATGCATATTCCAAAGATTGGAATATTTCCTTTTCAAATGTGATCTAATCATATACCTCCTTCTGAGGGAGACATGATATTGCACCTGACCCATAAGGGTAATAGCATCTGAAATTAGGGTCTTTGCTTTTTCATTAGTGGCAATCTGAGACTTTATTAATTCTGCTAACTGGACAACTGGCATAATGCCTGCAGCAACAATATTGTGGATACCCCAAAAGGATTTGTCATAGTGAACTCCTTTTGCTAAAGTCATTACAAATTTCTTGATTGACAAGTGGGGGACCCAACTTATCACAGTTCACTGAGATCTTGTACTGCTGTACAATTTCATCTGTTGCACGTAAAGAAATGCATGCATGCAGTATTAATCAGCTCTGCTAAGGATTTAGGTATTGGGTCTCCTATTTGGAGAGTTTTCAGTGTGGGTAACTACCGCATATTATCAGCATTGCTAGTAGAAATACAGTTTTAATCAGGTTGCAAAGCATCAAACAACACCCCATTATTTTACTCCTCAAAATAAATCCGATTGAAGTTGGTAATTGAAAAGAACTCATCCTCTTCCGTAGCCATTGCAACACCCTCTGCTGGGGTAACATCAACGTCGCTATATGGCCCTTCATTTCCAACTTTTACATGCAATTCAGGTAAGGATGCACCAAAACGGTCATCAATTTCATTGTCATCTGCCACAACATGCTGTATATCATTTAGACCCATTTTTTTTTTCAAAAGCTCAATGTCTGTTTTCGACAGGTTATTTATTGTCTCTGAGACTGGACGTCTTCGACTGTCCGACATTTTTTGTTTGTTTGTCCGCCATAACAGGCTTGCATTGTGCCATTTTCTGAACTTTAGTCACAACAGACTTCAATTTTTTGTCTTTGTTTTTCTGTTTTTGTGGCTTCATAACTCTTCCCTCTTTTGAGGAACTTGCCTCGACTTCGCAAAAGGCTACAATATCCTCAGGCCCAAAACCCGAAAATTCTGAGTCGGCTTCGATGTCGGTAATTGAGATTACCTCGTCCTCTTCAGCAGCCATTACAAATAAACGAAAAGAAATTATAACAAATAACCCGTATACCTTGGACTACGTCCTAAGCTGGCTACAACACCACCTAACTACGCACCTGTTATTGTACTTACTGCTACCTACCTTTCCTCTACAACGCCAGGATAACTATGAGATACCTCGTGCGGGTGGCTTGTTTATATAGGATACATCATGTGACTGATAAAAGAGTTTCCTTTTCTTTGAAGAGCGCCTGTTTCCGCCAATGACAGAGTAACATGCTATGTATACATGTGAGGCTGAAGGCTTTACGAAAAATAATGGAAGGGTTTGTCTCCGATTTTTTTCCATCGTGTAACGTAAAAAGTGCTTTTGGTTGTTGAAGTAGCCAGGGAAGTGTTTCGGAGGTGGACGTTTTCTGAATTTTTGAAAGATCAATTTTGGTACTGTCAAGGCATGGTAATATTCTAATGCCAAAGGTAGGTGTGGCGTTTGGTTTGTTTTCGTATAAGGTTTTGTATTTGGGTTGAAAAACAGCCGAAAAAGCAGGGTTCAGAGGGGTTGATCTTAACTTGAGAGCATACTGTGCGGAAAGCATTTCTCTACGTTGCGATAAAGGTGGTTCGTTCGCTTCAACGAGTAGGCTTTCACATGGGGATGTCTTAAATGCTCCCAGAGCGAGTCTTATTCCCTGATGATGAATTGGATCAAGCATCTTCAAATAGGACTTCCTAGCTGAACCATAAACAACGTAACCATAGTCTAGTTTCGAGCAAATACATGCTCTATATAAACTGAGTATGACTTTTGTATCAGCAACCCAGTCAGTGTGCACTACTACTTTAAGTAAATCTAGAGATTTCAAACATTTAGCTTTCAATTTCTTCAGGTGTGGAATAAAAGTCAGTTTTCTGTCGAAGATAATACCTAAACACTTTGTTTCCTCAACCACTGGAATAGTTGTTCCATCCAGCGTGAGGTTAGGTTCATCATGATGTCTTCGTAACTAACAGAAATGCATACATACAGTTTTTGATTTCGAGAATTTGAAACCTTTGGTATTGGCCCAGTTTTGAATCTTGTTGATATTTTGTTGAAATTGCCTTTCAATTGTATGCATGTGCTTTGATCGGTAACATATTAGAAAGTCATCGACGTGCAAAGAGCAATCCACGCCGGGAGCCAGACACTTGGTGGTGCTATCAATTCTTATGTTGAAAAGCGTCACCAATAAAATACTACCCTGGGGCACACCCATCTCTTGATCATGTATATCAGAGAGAGTGGAGCCCACTCGTACCTTGAATTCCCTGTTTGAGAGAAAATTTGATATGAAAGAGGGCAGACGGCCTTTTAGACCCAGATCATGCAGGTCTTTTAGTTTTCCGTACTTCCATGTTGTGTCATAGGCCTTTTCTAAGTCAAAGAAAACCGTTGCTAAGTGTTCCTTCTTGATGAAAGCATCGTGAATAAATGTTTCCAGTCTAACCAGATGATCATGGGTACTACGACCATATCGAAAGCCACTTTGGAAAGGATATATTAAATTGTTGGTTTCCAAATACCATACAAGCCGAAAATTGATCATTCATTCCATTATTTTGCATATGCAACTAGTCAGTGATATGGGTCTATATTTGGTAGGATCTGCGCTATCGTTGCCTGGTTTGGTAATTGGTATTACTGTTGCTTCTTTCCAAATTTTTCGTACATTACCAGTTACTGTAGTCTGTAATCCATAAATAATTGTAGATTTCCAGAAGAACTGTTATGGATGGTTGTAGAAGGTGTTTCAAAAACTGGTAATGTATATCGTCAGGCCCAGCGGATGTAAATTGTCGAAAAGGGTCATTGTCGTTTAGGACGGTATTCCTGTTAAGCCTAGCTGTACAATGTGTTTCAAATTTGGAACTGCGTCATCAATTGTACCGTTGGTGTTATTAACAGAGATTGGAAAGTGATCACTACTGTGAAGGTCATCAGCGACCTTCCAATCATAATCCAAAAGTAGTGAAGGAGAACAAATTGTCAAGTCGATACACGTGTATGTACCCGTTTCTGGGTGTAAGTATGTCGGAGATTTGGTGTTATATAGACACAAATCGTGTCTAATAATGAAATATTCAACTTTTTTTGCCCCTGTCGCTTATGTAGTTTGAACCCCACAAAATGTTATGGGCATTAACATCACCGAGTCAAACGAATGGCGCAGGAAGTTGTTGAACAAGAGTGTCTAATTCATTGGGTAGTAGGTTGGCGTTTGGTGGAATGTAAATAGAACAAAAAGTAATCACTCGATGTAGAGTGACACTTACAGCAATGGCTTGCAAATTTGTGTTTAAAGGGATGACGCTATGAGGGGCTCTATTGTTCACAGCAATAGAAACTCCTCCTGAGGCCCTGTCAACATTCTGAAAGTAGGTGTTAAGCAGGGAGTAGTTTTTAAGTGTGATGTTATCCCTATCTTTAAAAATGTTTTCTGAAGGCATAGTATTGCAGGATCATATTCGTTTAAAAGCAGAAGAATATCATTGTAATTGGCTTTAAGTCCTCAACAGTTCCATTGTATGATGGTATTCTTCATTATAAGTTTAGAGTGGAGATTTTGAAGCTTGGTTAGACTTTTTGCGGAGGGAATCTGTATGGTTATTTCTCTGCAGGAAGTACGGGGATGATTTTCTTGTTAGGTCTGGAGCTACTTTGAGAACATGGAGCAGTATCTTCTGCATCAATGCTCTCAATGTCCCCAAACCTGTTACAAAGTTTGATGGGGTCATCTGACCCTTTTTGCTGCCGATTTTCTTGCGATCTGTTTTTGTTCTTTGGTGATTTCGGTGGTGGGGTATTATTGAAAGTTGTTTGGGTAGATGCGGTGGTTTTTTGTGCTTAGTAATGAGGGGTGTTAGAGCGAGGTGTTGACTCTGGTGTATCTGTCTGTGTTTGAGCGTCCTTCGTTGCTTTGGGATTGTTCTTCACTACAGGGCAGAAAGATAGGCCAGGAAGGGATGCATTTGCCTGTACAAGTTTTCTGGCCTTTGGATAGGGAATGTTGGCTATGTATTTTACCCTCTGTATTTCCTTCTCCTGTTTCCAGGTATCAAAGTCCTTGGAAATGGTGTGGTGCTCCTTTCCACAGCTGACACAATGCGGAGTGGCTCTACACTCAGATTCCTGGTGAGAATGGTCTCCGCATCGGCCACATATTTGGCATTTTGAGCAGCGGTCTTTATGATGGCCATATTTCTGACACTTATAATATCGAAGTGGGTTTGGAATTTATACATCAACCTTCACTTGCAGAAAGCCAACTTTGACCACTCTGGGTACAGTTGGTTTGTTAAAGGTGGGTATAATGGTGTTGATGTCCTGCAGATTTTTGTTACGTTTAATACGCATTCTACAGACTGCAGTGACACCTTCGTTTTTCATCCCTTCAATGGTATCCGTGTTGCTGACTCCAGCCAAGTCACGACAGCAAATCACGCCTTTGGACGAATTGAGTGTTTTGTTGCCGAACGAGGCCACTGGAATATCGAAGAAAGTTTTCATTTTCTTGAGGTTTTCTGTTTGACCTTGTCGCTCACACTCGACAAGTAGGCACCCCGATTTCAACTTTTTAACACTTTTTGGTGTACCGGTCAATCCCGTAATTGTTTTTTCAATAACAAACGGAGAGAGTACAGTAAGGGGTTTTGAGGTATCTTTAAACTGTATCACCATGAAGCGTGGAAATGAATCCATACCACATGGTTCGTCATCTGAGTCAGATCCTGTTTTGGTGCATTTTAGTTGATTTGGGGGGGGGGAATTTTCCATGTTGGTGTGTTTAAAAATTCAGCACCCGTGCTCCCCGCCCACCAAGGAGCCCAACAAGGGGACACCTTTCAAGTGTCAGGGATACACAGATGTTATACTCAGTAGGTAAAATCACTTTCTGATTCATCCCGTAAGACATACTCCGTCGGCAAAATTACCCCCCGATTGACCCGTTGAGCCACCGCCTTGTAGGAAGTCTTCTACGACTTGGTAAAGGGAATATATACTTTGTAATGTTTTCAATTATTATCAATCATTTCTAGTATTTGACAGTCTAGACTGGTAATTTTCTTTATTGAAGTAAAATTTGATTAGTAGTGAAACACTTAACACCTTATTTTTCTGTTCCAAGACTTGGTCTTTGAGCTGTTGTTTATACTCTTTATGCAGATATCAATTAAAAGTTCAGAAGGTCTTGATTCGGGTGATGAGAATACGGAGAGTGACATCGCAAAGGGAGACATGTATAATAGATCTAGTACAGGTAATATTTTCAGAAAAGCTTCCATGTGGATACAGTTTACATGTGTAGAGAGGCTGAGTCATTACAAAGCAAGGTCAGGATCATATTGTCTAACGCTATTTAATGAGCTCAGATTTATGGAAAGTGTGACATGGTGGAAACATTCTGCTGTCTACAACAGTGGCAGTTAGGCATTCAATAAAATATTTTCATTTACATACATATCCTTAACCGAAGATGAACTTTTGTACTTCGTGGCATAACATTATGTCTTCCTGTCTTCTTCCTATGCATTTAATACATCAATCAATTCCATTAGACACAGACTGTTATAATTTTTTTTTCCGTGACTATATTAGTGGTTTGGTTTCCACACAATAGCTTCAGTTTTCCATCAACACTTAGAGTTACCAAACTTTGTGGATAGCTTGCACAATAACCCTTTCAATTTTGGACACAAAAGTTCTATGATCTGGATCACAGTGACTGAAAGTAGGGAAATTCATCTAGAGGGTCAGTACACAGACCTGCCAACTCTTACAATTTTGCCATAAGTCTTATGAAAATTACCCTTAAAATACGGACTTACGGCATGTAAGCAAAAACTACGGAAAAGTGATCATTGCCAAAAAAATCCAAATAATTGGTTCATCCGTGTTTGATATGGATCCGGGTTTCATATTAGAATTAGTAAATTTAGTCAGTGTTCCAGACTAATTTTACAGCAGAACACCAGATGCTTTAAACTGCACCTATTTGTTCATGCAAAGTATCTGCATGATCAAACTGTTGATTATATAATTTTTTAAAAATGGCGTCAGCAAGCGATGCATGTTTAACATGAAAGGGGAAAAAAAGCTTCTAGAAGTGTTAATAACCAACACAGAACAATAAAAAGGAGTATTCAGATTCTTGTGAATAAAAGCTGGAAAGGACACAAATACGTTTATTGGACATCACGTGCCAATTTGAGTATGTCTCGTGGCGGGAGATATGATTGCCCATATCATGTGAAATGGATAAAGAATTTCCAAGAATTACATCCAGTTGAGAGATAGCAACAAGCCATTGAGTTGCATAGCATTTGGAACTAAAGTTTATGCAACTGTACTAGTGGTAAATAAAGCCTATGCGTACTTTACAAACTTTTTCAGTTGAACATAATGTTTATCGTCGCTGCGTCGAACTTTTATTTAGGTTTTCCAGCCTTACAGCAGCAATTATTGATATTTTGTTACACCTGACTGAAAACTGGTCAATCTTACGGAGAAAAATCAACTGCCTTAGTGAGACAGGCTCGTCACGGTTGGCAGGTCTGCATACAGGTCCTTTAAAACCCTTGAATTGCAAAGGCTACTTGAAAAGCCTTGAAATTTGCTTGAAGTTTGTCTCACCGCTCTGGTGGCCTAGTGGTTAAAGCGTCGGCCTCGGATGCGGGAGGTCGTGGGTTCGATCCCCGGCTGGGTCATACCAAAGACTTATAAAAATGGTACTAACAGCTGACTCGCTTGGAGCTCAGCATTAAGAGGTTAGTGCTAGGACTGGTTGTCCTGGTGTCAGGATAATGTGACTGGGTGGGACATCATACTACATGTCTGCGGCATGATGCCCTAGTGCTAGACATCACTATAAACTGCCACACTGCAGACATCGTAGCGATATGACTGAAAAATTGTTAAAGCTACGTTAAAAAAATCCAAATCCAAATGTCTCACTGTGGATTATCTTAGGGGAGCTTGAAAGTTAGGAAAACCTAGAAATTTCAGAAAGAAAGAAAATACTGACAATGTTGGCTGAAGTACGATGGAAGCCAGGAATGCCAAAATTGGATCAAGTTGAAGAATGTTTCTTCAACAAACGAATACAAATATACTAATATTGAAGTTAATGTTTAGTTAACTTGTATTCATTCAAGATATTCATCATACGTTTAACTGATTTCGGCATTCCCAGCTTTCATCTCATTCCAGCCAACTGAAATGTAGGTTAACTAAACTCGAAAACACATCCATTTGCTTGTGTGAGAACTTGAATTTTTTAGAAAAGATACATCAGAGTAAGTAAAGTCCGATTAACGCAACATTGTTTTAATTTGTGGAAAACCGTCAATATGTGCGGAGAAGTGTATTAGATATTTCTAAACATTTGGCTTCTTGTTTTGCTGTCACATGACGACGGAACATGCTACATTACGCCATTATTTAGGTAGTAAGACGTTGATGTAAACATAAATATCAGGGGAGACGTCTTACATTGTATGACTAATTGACAAAATTCCCGGATGTCACTGCTGTAGTAAGGTATGTTAAAATGGAAAGCAAAACTGCCTTGAAAAGGTTTTTGAAACCTTGTAAATTCTTTAAAAAAATCTTGAATTTTGTCATGCCATTTTCGTACGGACCCTGCATTTAGTGTAAACATGTATCTTGTCCATGTAGTGGACCTTTAAAAAATGGGGTGGGTGCATCCTCTTGCCATTGAAGGTACTCTTGCTACCTGATTATAAAAATCTCATTAGAATAAAACATTATTTAAATTGTAGCCCATGTACATGGGTTTCACTATAGAACTTTTAGTCACTGTTTTTATTGATATGTTGCACTAGTTTTAATTACATTCTTAGAATGTGATTGTTGCCAATCAATGTCAGGTTTTTATTTCTTTTAAGGATATTAGTGATCCCATAATTTGTCCTTAAGGAACAATTTATTTTCATTCAAAGCTTGACACTGATGAAGAAAAATGTTAAGAAAGCCTTCCTTTATACAAGAGATAGAAAGCATAGTTGAACTATATTTTTAAAACTTCTATGCCCAATATGAAAATGGAATGGACATATAGTGTACTCTATGTGAGCATTTCACACATTGAAAACTACATTGTCTCTCAGAATGCAATACACTGAGATAATGACATCATGATTTTGTGGTCTTACTAATGATATACAACAAGGAAAATTCTATAAAAAAAAAACAAATTATCAGTTCTTTCAAAAATACACCTAAAAATAACATAATAGGAAAGGAGAAGTAATGTGAGAGTAGTAAAGAGAAATTGATGATCCTTTATCAGAGACCCCCGGCCCCCCCAAAGCGTTCTACGTTAACATCTTTGTCAGCAGTCTTTGTTAGCTCAAAATAATAACACATTTTCTGACAAAGATGTTAACGTACTACGCTTTGGGGCCGAGGGTCTCTGAGAAAGGATGCATCAATTCTCTCTCTACTACTATGTACTTGTTAGTCAAAACATGTTATATTAAACAAATAATATATATATATATATATATATATATATATATATATATAATGTCATTCTGTCATTCAGTACGACATGTTGGATTCGATCTAACAAACAGATTTTGTAAAAGATTTAACTCGATCAAAGCATCGTCAGGATATACTGGGATAAAACCTAAAATAATAAGCGATTGCATTAAAAATGTGAGCTATCATATATCGCCGAAATATGGGTCGGTTTGGTTATTCGCGGTTGAAAGCGATATGAGAATAGCGGGTTGGGCAGATGATGTGATGACATTTATCGATAACATGGTTGATATATTATTTGATAACGATATTACTAAAG
This sequence comes from Megalonaias nervosa, assembly GCA_016617855.1. Taxonomy (NCBI): domain Eukaryota; kingdom Metazoa; phylum Mollusca; class Bivalvia; order Unionida; family Unionidae; genus Megalonaias; species Megalonaias nervosa. The sequence continues at coordinate 6,726 of JAECUM010017900.1, read as the reverse complement.
CCATACAAAATTAATTAAACATCTACTTTTTTATTATAATCTTTTTCGTATTTGCTAACTCTCATTGGCAGAATATCTGTTAACATACTATCAATAATGCGGAATTCGCGTATTAAATCGTCCATATCATATTTTATACCACGCAAATAAGATCGAATTTGATCAAGTAATTTTTTATAAGTTATACTTGCTGTTTTGCAAGCATTTTTTTTAGTTGCGAGTCGAGGTTCAACTTTTTTACAAGCTGCTGCAAGAGAAACGCCGACACCTGATATTATTAACAAAAACGGATTTAATGATGCGCCACTTGAAATTATACCAGAGCCGGTCATTAGCAGCGGTAGATATGATATCACTCGCAGTATTTTTGCATAGTATTTGTAACATTTTTTGACGCACCAAAGATTTTTATGATAGTATCTGTAATATTGCATTAGAGCGTCAACATCTTGTTTCGGAATGTTTTCTGAAATATGATTAAAATCGACTATATTTTTTTTCATTATATAATATTTGTTTACATATTTTACATCGTTATTTAAGTAACTAATTCGGGAGTTTCAGCTACAAACTCAATACACCACCAATAAGTCGCTGCGGTTAACTTTTTATCATTCGCTATTAGCATAAACGTTTCTTCAGTATCTTTATTTAACACTATAGACACAATTCCAGAAAAATCATCGGTTGAATGACGCCATGGAAATGTGGTAAATATACTGAATTTTGCACTGCTAAATACAGATAATCTGTATACACCAGTAACCTCTGCAGTGTGTTTAAAAGTGTTATTTTCCTGCGACCATGTTGCTTTTCCTGATGCGACTGTGTACACGATATTAATGATCTGCTTGTGAGGAATTTTAACGAGATTAGTTTTTTGAATAATATTAGGAATACCACTAATGATATCGTTGAGTCTTGTGTTAATGTCAGTGAGATTAATAATAACAGTTGGTGGAGTCCCAAAAAAGTCATTAATATTTCTGTTTACATTTCTACGAAAATTTAAAAATGTTTGTACATGATTAAAATAATCAGTTCTAAATGTAGCAATTCCATCATTGATTGTCGTTAACGAAGTCATTATTGGAGTTTCCTTATCGTCGACGTATTTCTTCGTTGCAGCGTCGAAATCTGTTTCTGGTGTTCTGAGATTATTAATACCGTTGTTGTTCATGTCGAGAAATGCACGCATTATACCACCGCGAACTGACACGTACTTAGATTCTTGATCGTCGACGTATTTTTTCGCTGCAGCATCATTATCCGAGGTTGGATCTCCAAGATACGTAATTTTTCTTCCTGACATAATAATGTCACCGGTAAATACATCGCCAGCTTTCCTAACATAATCGTTAATAGACTTGCCCGAATCTTGTATTTTACCTTGATCGACAAAAGTAACTATATTATTAACAACCGCGTTGGGAATTCGTACAAGTACATCTGATAGTTGTATATTACTCGTTTTTAATCGTCCTTCTTTGTCCTGAAAAACGACGACTTCGTTTTGATCGACACTTGTGATATTTAATAAATTAGTAATTTCATTTTTGAGCTGATCAAGAGTTGCGTACTTGGATAAGTCACCTTGCTGAGCAGTTGTTGAATCTCCTATTGTTGTTCCAAATTTTGAGTAAAAGTTCATTATTTATTTACTGCTTGACAAAATTATATACAATAAAATTATATAATGGCAAAATCGTCTATATTAAACTTTGATACAGAGCGGTTGGTGAAACATAAACATAACAATGAGCTTCCAGATTGCCATTATCTTATAGTTGGTAGAACTGGATCGGGCAAAACAAATTTGCTTATGAATTTACTTCTCGGAGATAATTTTAACTACGATCGCGTTTATATTTATACAATTAATCCGCAGCAAGATAAGTACGAGCTACTTAACAATTATAATGACAAACTTCGTGACGATCTTGAATCTGGCGAAGATTTTTTTATTATCAAACAACCGGAAGAACTTATTCCAGTTAATCAACTCGATTCGTCCGAACACAAAATAGTTGTTTTGATGATATTCCGCTAAACAATGAAGAAATGAATAAAATCAGATCGTATTTTTCACTGTCGCGAAATAAGAAATGTAATTCTATTTATCTCGCTCAAGGATATTATAATGTCGACAGATTCATTAGGCGAAATACTGGTTGTTTTATATTATTTCCAGGACTTGACAATGTTGATGTTAGAAATATCGCGAACGAACAATGCGGCGACGTAACAAAAGATAAATTTATTGACCTATATCGTCAAGCAACGGCAAATAGATACGATTTCTTTTTATTCGATAAGTTAACGAATGATAAGAGTAAAATGTTTCGATGTTGTATTGAAAATTATATACAATAATTTTTATAGAAAATAGTATATAATTAATGGAAAAACAAGCAAAGTACAGAAAACATATAGAAAATCTAAAAAAACTTGCTCAATCTCAGGCAAAATTTAAACAGCTAGTACAGCAAGCTCGACGTGGTCAAGTTACTGCAGCAGAAACAGCAGCTAAAGTTCTCAAACCAGTTACTGAGGCTTTACTTGGAAAACAACCAGAAACTAAACCACTGTCAGAAGAAGAAGTTAAACAATTACAAGAGAAAGGTTTACTCGGATTAGTTAAAGAACAACAAGAAGCTGCTGCTAGAAGAGTTATTGAGAGATCTGATGCAGAGAAAATGAGATTAGCTGAGGCACTTGCAGCAAATATAAATGATCCTGCTGCAAGACAAGCTGAAATAAATCGGTTGATAAATAATCCGCTGGAACTTGAACGAAGATTAGCAACATTAACAACACAAGAAGTTAAAAATATTTTAGCAAATTTAACAAAAGAAGTAAAAGATATTAAAGAGGAGCAACAAAGAGTCGGTGAGCTTACTGTAAAGTTTATGGAGGTTGGAGAGAAAAGAAATTTTTATAGAAAAAAAGCAAATCAATTAATATTAGATGATGAATATAATGAATTTTTTAAGAAAAATGATATAAATGATGTTAATAATATAAAAACTTGGTCAAAGGAAAGATTTGACGCACTCAATGATACGTTAAAAAAGATAATAGTAGACGGTGATAATGCTGACGAAGAATTAGATAAAGTCACAAAAAAGGAAGAGATGCTTCCACTTCTTGATAGAATTAGACAAGGTGTTATAGCTTATACTATTTTTGAAACAGCAGATGATGGTAGAGAAAAAGGTTATGGTAGGGGGTGGACTTTTAAAAGAAAATTTGATTTATTCAATAAAAAACGTGTGGAAGAATATAGAGGAAAAAAAACAGGAACTGGGGTCAGAATATTCGCATCAGTTACTGAAATGATCGGCAGATTGATGTTATTGATATCATCAAAAGAAGCAGGAAATGTTGGTGCTGAAATCGACAATGAAATCATCGACATACTTGATAATTTGAGATCGAGAAATTTATTATCATCTGACGAATACGAAACTTTGCACCGCGACTTAATCGCGGCGACTTAATTTTATAAAAATATAATAATAAATGTCAGCAACATTATTACTCGACTCCAGCCAATCTGATAAAGATAGCGCGAACTTTTCGGTAAAGTATATTCCACCAATAGAACTAGATCGCGAAAAACAATACGAAATTGGATTAATTTCCTGCACTTGTTGGAATGCTATGGCAAACGTTAAAACTGGTATTAATGATGAGTTTTCATTTATAAATACTCTCGATAATAGTTGGAAAAAAGCCAGAATTCTGAAAGATAATGTAGAGGTTGCTCGGGTGAATGTTGAAGATGCTGAAAAAATAGAAGAAGAAATTATAAAAGCATCACTTACCAAAGGAGAACTTTCATTTACTACGAAAATTATACAGCCACTTAAAACTGCTCCATGGACATCATTTAAAATTCCGCAAGGCGCCTATAACATAACTGATCTGAATAAAACGATAAAAGAACTTATAACAGCGAAAAAAGGACCCGCAGATGATTTTGAGCTAGCACCGAATTATAATACATTGCGAGCTAGAATAAAAATAAAAAATGGTTTTATGGTTAGTTTTATATCACCAACAAGCATTGCATCATTGATAGGATTTAAACGTCAATATTATTCATCTACAGATCAACCTGTTACGCATGATGGTGAATTTCCAGTAAATATAACTGATGTAAACACAATATTGGTAAATTGTTCGATCGCGTCTGGTTCTTATTCAGCTAAAGGTAGCAAAGGGCAAACTATATACAGTTTCTCACCAGAAGTTCCACCAGGTTCTCTCATGCAAATCAGTCCTCGTCATATTATTTATTATCCGTTAAATGTTGAAAATCAAATAAATGAAGTAAATATGCAATTAACAGACCAATCTGGAAGACAGCTGGATCTGAATAATGAGATCGTTACTTATTACGTACACCTACGCGCAATCACTTCGTGATTGACAACAAAATTATACAACCTCAGATATATAATGAAACAGAAAAAAGTTTACAGAAGAAAAATAGTAGGAGGATTTTTCGGAAATATATTTACTAAAATTGCTGAAAATATTCCAGGATTAGCTCGTAAAGTTGCGCCAATCGCACTTGACGCTGGTAAAGCTTTTGCAACTGGAGCTGCATCTGCTGCGGGAACTGCAGTGGGACAAAAAATATCTGATAAAATAAAAGGCGAACCACCGTCAATCAAGCAAGTTATTTCGGAAATAGCACCAACAAAAGAAACCCAACGCGCGATGATAACAACAACGAAAACACTTTTATCGCCAAAGGGCGAGCAGATTATACAAACTTTAATATCTAAAGTTACAACGCCGCAATAATTTTATATAACCTAATAAAATAAAAAAAGATGTCTGCGAAAAATTATCTCGATTTTGCAGAAATTTCTGACAAAGACGACGCAGTAACGGAATTTGAATATGTTGAATATCTCGATGAAAATTCTAACGAACCTAATAAGGCTGGCGTTAGAACATTTAATACACGAGACGAGGACGTATTTCTGCTGCCTCACAAAGCAATGTTAGAAGTTCGTGGTCGGATTATGACAGCACCTGCCGCACCTAATCCACCTGCCGAAATTGCTGCTGGAGTAGAAGTAGCTCTTGTAAATAATGGTTGGTGTTTATTTAGAAGTGCTCGATATCAGCTGGCCAATCAAACTGTAGAAGATATTTCAAATCACTTACAAGTTGCAAGTACAGCTTTAAATATTATTTCGTTTTCCGATGATTATTCCAAATCAACTGCAACTAATATGATGTGGTTTAAAGATACTGGACATGGTACAGCAGCATCTGTGGAATTTATGCCAAGGACAGCAGTTGCAGCTGGAGCTGATGCTGCTGGAAGCGCTGCAAATGTGAGAAATTTTCTTATTGCTAATGCTGCCAATTTTAATATAGTCGCACCAGCTGCAGATGCTAATGCAGACGCTACAAGAGTCTCACTTACTGCTGCTTGCAATAATCTTAATATAACACCGCCAGGTGCAGCTGCTGATGGAGCTGCGATGTTAGCTTTAGTTAACACCCATATATCAGGTTTTAAAACTGTACGTTACAATGAAGGTTATGCTAAGAGAAAAGCACTTGCAGCAGGATCACGTCAAATTACAATGATGCTGCCACTAAGTACAATATTTGGCTTTTGCAGGGACTATGATAAAGTATTTCGTGGAGTTAAACATACGCTTATTTTAGATCGAGCAGAACCAAATGATTGCCTGTTTAGATTTGGTGGGGCCGATGTACAATTTATCATAAACAAACTTGCGCTGTGGATGCCACGAATAACTCCGTCCGTCACTAAAGCATTAGAATTAGATGAATTGCTGGCAAAACGCACCAGTAAAATTCATTTTCAGCAACATAAAATATATCAAACAGCAGTTCCGAATACCACCGACTACACATGGCGAGTTACAACAACATCGAGTGAACAGCTGCCGCGTCATTTATTCGTTGTATTTCAACAACAAGCTCGACGTGGACATCAGGATCAAAATAATGGAATATTTGATAACGCTGATGTCAGGCGAATTTATGCCAGAATAAATTCAAAGCAATATCCAGAACGAGCGATCGAATGCAATTTTGCAGATGACGCCAATAAAAACATTACTAGACCGTATATGTACCTGCTCGACTCGATGCAGAAATATCAAGATACTGGAGACGGAACTCAGATATCAGTAGAAGAATTTCGTACACTTTATCCGATATTTTACTTTGACGTCAGTAAACATAGCGAGCGAGCTGTGGACAGCACAGCTGATATTGAGGTTACTTGGACACTCGGAGCTGCTCCAGCAGCGGCGTTAAACGTATATGCATTAGTGATAAGCGACAGATCTGTGACAATCGACTCTGTCGGAGGTAAAATGACAATACAAGTTTAATCTGTAGTCGTTATATAAGATGACAAAATATATTATAAAAGAAATGCATTTAACCGATGGCCAAGTTAAAAAATTAACAACTGCTGTTGCGAAGCGGAGGTCGGTTTCACTAAAGATCAACCCAGCTGCTTTGGGGGTTTTAACAAAATTATTGTTAACCAAAAATCAAGCGAATAAATACGATCGCAAAAAACCTTTCGTTTTAAACTTGAGCGCCGCACAAATAACTGCGATGTCCAAACACGGCGGTTTCTTCGGTCCGGCACTATCAGTTATAGCCAAAACGTTACTGCCTAAAATTTTGCCAGTGTTAGGTACATTAGGGATAGCA
>JAECUM010017899.1:0-11323 GCA_016617855.1 Megalonaias nervosa | reverse complement strand
AAATGAAAACTCATCATTTACTCCAGTCTTAACGTTTGCCATGGCATTCCAACAAGTGCATGAAATTAATCCAATTTCGTATTGTTTTTCGCGATCTAGTTCTATTGGCGGAATATACTTTACTGAAAAGTTTGCGCTATCTTTATCAGATTGGCTGGAGTCGAGTAATAATGTTGCCGACATTTATTATTATATTTTTATAAAATTAAGTCGCCGCGATTAAGTCGCGGTGTAAAGTGTCGTATTCGTCAGATGATAATAAATTTCTCGATCTCAAATTATCAAGTATGTCGATGATTTCATTGTCGATTTCAGCACCAACATTTCCTGCTTCTTTTGATGATATCAATAGCATCAATCTGCCGATCATTTCAGTAACTGATGCGAATATTCTGACCCCTTTTCCTGTTTTCTTTCTATATTTTTCTATATATTCTTCTGCATGTTTTTTATTTAATAGATCAAATTTTCTTTTAAAATTCCACCCCTTGCCAAAACCTTTTGGTCTGCTGTTTTCTGCTGTTATTCCAAATATGGTAGCAATAACACCATATCTCATTCTATCATGAAGTGGAATCATATATTCTTCTTCTTTGACTGTGTTTATCTCATCTTTAGCAGCATCTCCGTCTTTTAGTATTACATTTATTCTACCAATTAATGTGTTATACTCATCATCACTCCATTTATTGATATTATCAAGATCGTTTATATCTTCTTTTTTTAAAAATTCATCGTATTCATCCTTTGTTATCTCATTATTTGCTTCTTTTATATACCATTGTCTTTGCTTTCCAGCTTCCATATACTTTACAGTCAACTCGCCAACTCTTTTTTGCTCTTCTTTAATATCTTTTACTTCTTTTGTTAAATTGGTTATAATATTTTTAATTTCTTGTGTTGTTAATTCTGTTAATCTTAGTTCAAGTTCCAGCGGATTATTCAACAATCTTCTTACTTCAGCTTGTCTTGCAGCAGGATCAGCTATATTTACTGCAAGTGCCTCAGCTAATCTTCTTTTTTCTGCATCAGATCTCTCAATAACTCTTCCAGCAGCAGCCTCTTGTTGAGCAATAACTCTTCCAGCAGCAGCCTCTTGTTGTTCTTTAACTAATCCTAGTAAACCTTTCTCTTGTAATTGTTTAACTTCTTCTTCTGACAGTGGTTTAGTTTCTGGTTGTTTTCCAAGTAAAGCCTCAGTAACTGGTTTGAGAACTTTAGCTGCTGTTTCTGCTGCAGTAACTTGACCACGTCGAGCTTGCTGTACTAGCTGTTTAAATTTTGCTTGAGATTGAGCAAGTTTTTTTTAGATTTTCTATATGTTTTCTGTACTTTGCTTGTTTTTCCATTAATTATATACTATTTTCTATAAAAATTATTGTAGATAGTTTTCAATACAACATCGAAACATTTTACTCTTATCATTCGTTAACTTATCGAATAAAAAGAAATCATATCTATTTGCCGTTGCTTGACGATATAGTTCAATAAATTTATCTTTTGTTACGTCGCCGCATTGTTCGTTCGCGATATTTCTAACGTCAACATTGTCAAGTCCAGGAAATAATATAAAACAGCCAGTATTTCGCCTGATAAATCTGTCGACATTATAATATCCTTGAGCGAGATAAATAGAATTACATTTCTTATTTCGCGACAGGGAAAAATACGATCTGATTTTATTCATTTCCTCGTTGTTTAGCGGAATATCATCAAAAACAACTATTTTGTGTTCGGACGAATCGAGTTGATTAACTGGAATAAGTTCTTCCGGTTGTTTGATAATAAAGAAATCTTCGCCAGATTCAAGATCGTCACGAAGTTTGTCATTATAATTGTTAAGTAGCTCGTACTTATCTTGCTGCGGATTAATTGTATAAATATAAACGCGATCGTAGTTAAAATTATCTCCGAGAAGTAAATTCATAAGCAAATTTGTTTTGCCCGATCCAGTTCTACCAACTATAAGATAATGGCAATCTGGAAGCTCATTGTTATGTTTATGTTTCACCAACCGCTCTGTATCAAAGTTTAATATAGACGATTTTGCCATTATATAATTTTATTATATATAATTTTGTCAAGCAGTAAATAAATAATGAGCTTTTACTCAAAATTTGGAACAACAGTAGGAGATTCAACAACTGCTCAGCAAGGTGACTTATCCAAGTACGCAACTCTTGATCAGCTCAAAAATGAAATTACTAATTTATTAAATATCACAAGTGTCGATCAAAATGAAGTCGTCGTTTTTCAGGACAAAGAAGGACGATTAAAAACGAGTAATATACAACTATCAGATGTTCTTGTAAGAATTCCTAACGCGGTTGTTAATAATATAGTTACTTTTGCCGATCAGGGTAAAATACAAGATTCAGGCAAGTCCGTTAACGATTATGTTAGGAAAGCTGGCGATGTATTTACCGGTGACATTATTATGTCAAGAAGAAAAATTACATATCTGGGAGATCCAACCTCGGATAATGATGCTGCAACGAAAAAATACGTAGACGATCAAGAATCTAAGTACGTGTCAGTTCGCGGTGGTATAATGCGTGCATTTCTCGACATGAACAACAACGGTATTAATAATCTCAGAACACCAGAAACAGATTTCGACGCCGCAACTAAAAAATATGTCGACGATAAGGAAATTCCAATAACGACTTCGTTAACGACAATTAATGATGGAATTGCCGCATTTAGAACTGATTATATTAATCATGTACAAACATTTCTAAATTTTCGTAGAAATGTAAACAGATCTATTAATGACTTTTTTGGAAGTCCACCAGTCGTTGACATAAAACTTACCGACATTAACATGAAAATCAACGATATTGTTAGTGGAATTCCTAATATTATTCAAAAAACTAATCTCATTAAAATTCCACACGGACAACAAGCTAACAATATCGTGTACACAGTCGCATCAGGAAAAGCAACATGGACACCGCAAAGTAACATTATCAAACATACCGCAGAAGTCACTGGTATTTATAGACTGTCTATCTTTAGCGCTGAAAAGATTAAAATTAAAACTATAGTATTTCCGTGGTTTCGTTCAACTGACCTTGGAACTATATCTACAATAATAAATAAAGATGTTGAAGAAACATTTCTACTGGAAGTAGATGATAAAACAATAGTCGCGGCGTCTTACTGGTGGTGTCTGGAATTTGTAGCTGAAACGCAGAAAGTAATTTGAGGATTATATAATAAATATTATAATGAAAAAAAATATAGTCGATTTTAATCATATTTCAGAAAACATTCCAAAACAAGATGTTGACGCGTTAATGCAATATTACAGATACTATCATAAAAATCTTTGGTGCGTCAAAAAATGTTACAAATACTATGCAAAAATACTGCGAGTGATATCATATCTACCGCTGCTAATGACCGGCTCTGGTATAATTTCAAGTGGCGCATCATTAAATCCGTTTTTGTTAATAATATCCGGCGTTGGTGTTTCTCTTGCAGCAGCTTGTAAAAAAGTTGAACCTCGACTTGCAACCAAACAAAATGCTTGCAAAACAGCAAGTATAACTTATAAAAAATTACTTGATCGAATTCGATCTTATTTGCGTGGCATAAAATATGATATGGACGATTTAATACGCGAGTTCCGCATTATTGATAGTATGTTAACAGATATTCTGCCAATGAGAGTTAGCAAATACGAAAAAGATTATAATATAAAAAAGTAGATGTTTAATTAATTTTGTATGGCTTTATCAAATAATATATCAACCATATTGTCAATAAATGTCATCACATCATCTGCCCAACCCGCTATTCTCATATCGCTTTCAACCGCGAATAACCATACCGACCCATATTTCGGCGATATATGATAACCCACCTTTTTAACGCAATCGCTTATTATTTTAGGTTTTATCCCAGTATATCCTGACGATGCTTTGATCGAGTTAAATCTTTTACAAAATCTGTTTGTTAGATCAAATCCAACATGTCGCACTGAGAATGACATTATATATAATATTTTATTTGTTTAATATAACATTTTTTGACTAACAAGTACATAGTAGTAGATATAGATGATGCATCCTATCTCAGAGACACCCCGGCCCCAAAGCGTAGTACGTTAACATCTTTGTCAGAAAATTTGTTGTTATTTTGAGCTAACAAAGGCTGCTGACAAAGATGTTAACATACAACGTTTTGGGGGGCTGGGGGGGGTCTCTGAGAAAGGATCATCATCTATAAATACTACTACATCATGGTAAAATCCTAGCAATATAATAGAGATTCAAAAGTAATAATGAATTTAATTTTGGTGGCGACAGTACGTTTTCTTATTGAGAGACAAGGTTTGGACAATTGGAATTATCCTTGGGAATAAAATCATGTTATTGAAATTCACTGCTCATTGAAATGGAATGAAACCACATAATCTACACAGAAGTAATAAGTAGTGAAATTGCAACGTCAGATGAATAGTAAATGACAGAACGTAAATTGTAGAAGACTAAAAATAATTAAAAACTATTGTACAGCACATTAAGGAAGACAAAATGTATACATATTATAAAGTAAAAAGTCTATGATACATGGTCACAATGACATATATGCCAATTTAATCAGTTTCTCTGATTTTCAAAAGGACACATACTGATTTAGAAAAGCTGTAAAAGAATGCTGATTATAAAATGCTTTTGAAACTCATTATCGCTGGAGTTGCTATACTTTGCCGTTTTAAATAGTTAATTAACTTCTCACACTATGAACAATTCAGTGAAAAGCACAGGCTGATCTGTTTGCTTAACCAAACAAATAATAAGATAAAGCTGGCAAATTATGTTTGACTTATTCTAAGAACAATCTGTGCCAAATGTGGTTTAGTGGTTAAAAGCTCTCGCCTTTACCGATCACAGTCATCTCACCACTGTCCGCGTTTGCTCGAGTCTCAGGCTCGGCCAATGTGGGTATGTAAGAATGTTTGCCAACAGGTCTCTCATTCTTTTTTCAGTTACACTGGCAGAGATGAATAACCTATTATGTGCTAAAAATGGCGTTAATCCCGAAAACATCATAATCTAAAACTATATCACCTAGAGGTTGAGGCGGACAAACACTTCTTCCAACAAACGTTGCAGCACCTTTTTCCCAAGTTGATATGAAATGAGCAACTGTTGATTTTGCTGCTGCCATCCTCTTAGCTATAGTGGCTATTGTTTAATCTGCCCTTTAAATAGTTGTCTCAGACTTTCACATAATGGCTTTTGTGTGTTGCTTTTATGTGTAATTTGTTATGGCTCTCTTACCTTTCCAACAGATGGTTCATTTGTTTATTGCTTACGTGTTGTTATTATCCATAGTATGTATTGGTTACCATTGAGGAATCGTAGGCCCAATCGGCAATTGCCTTAGAGATTTGCCATGTAAATTTGGACGTGTATGATCAACGGTTGAAACTTGATACATAGCTTCAACTGTACATTCATCCATCTATTTCATTGTTTTGTTGGTTCCTGTTTGATTAGCAAGTTTCTGCTGTTTTATGTAATATAGTTCATTACATCCTTCCTATAGACAAAGTATCTTATTTGATTTTTGTTTGTATTGGGTTTGTTTATATTTAGCTGATTTGTTTTTAGTAAGGCAGCAAATATGATGTTAAATGTTTGAAACACAGCTCAAAAGTTAAAATTACTTCGAGTAACAGTCATACATATTACATAAGCAGCCAAATTGCTAAGTTGCTAGTATTCAATAGCAGTATCCACTGAAAGGACTCATTTATCGCTATTTAACCAATAACATCACGTAGTACTTTAATGGTAATTATTCAGATTTGTTGGAAACTTTGCCAGTTATGGCGGTTCTGCCTGGCGCATTTGTTTCGTACGTGTTAATATAGACTGCATGCAGTTATAGAGATGAATAATTAACATACTTATCATCAGCATCAGAAATAGGTTGACTTGGTTAGGTGTGTTGATCAAATAATGTATTAAACTGATTTGCAGAGTTAACGTAAAGTTTTTTTGAACTGATTACTTTAAATTTAATCCTTAGATATATTTATTTATGAAAATGTGTTGAACGCTGTAATTGAAACATTGTCTGGTTTGTTTTCTTGTGGAGATACAAGCATTCTCAATTTCAATTGCTTTTTTCCAACATATATACTTCTCTGTCGATTATTCACTCTAATCTTTCAATTTCTTGCGTTGTTTTGCCATATTAATATCGTTCTATTACACAGTCTTTGCAACTTTAGTAGTTCCTTATCGTATTCCTATATTATTTGCTCAGTTTTCCCTGTTAAATTTGTAAACGTTTGCAACCACTGTATTATCGAATTTAAACAGTTGTCATGGAAATTCAAATGCAACCGACAAACGGACTCTTCAAATAATGTATATTCACATAATTTAAAAGTTTACTGAATTTTATAACATCAATATACAGACGCCTTTGCTCAGTTTTTATGTTTACCATTTTGTTGTCATCCTGTGTTGTATCTGGATGTAATTTTTCATTTCCTACCTTCTACACAAATTCGCATGATCTGCGTGTTTCAAAATTTCTTCCTCTAATGCACTACGGTTCCCATCTCTGTTGCAGCCAAAAAAGACCATTTTTAAAAAGCTCTTCGTATCCTTGATACTGCTATTTATGTATTTTGCTTACGTCAGTATGTATTTTAACATAATATTGTTTACTGCTGGGTCAGCAGATACACTTCATGAGCGCGTGCCTTGTGTCTGTTATACTTCTGTACAGTTCATTGCTTGTGTTTTTGCGTCTACCCATGTCCTTGCCTTCGTCTTTTTATCGCTGAATATTTTAAATATTGTTCACAATCTTGCTTTAAAGAGATATCACCCCACTTGATGTTTCTGTGTTCTTCACTTCCTTCCCCGTACCCCAAAGTGCAACGTATTTTTAAACCATAAAGGGTATAATAAAGTTATTGGTATGTTAGGGCCCAAAAGCGAGGATTCAAAGAGTTTATTCGTGTGATCAGCGATAATGGATTTCGCAGTTTTGTGTTGTATGATACGCTTTTGTGTGTGTATGTATGCGTTTGTCGCTTTTTCAAAATGTTTTGTATGGTGTATTATCAAAGTTAGAGAGACCTTAAGTTGCTTTGTGAGTGAAGGTTTGTTTTTGTTAGATATCTGTTGTTGTTTGATTTTTTCAGGAACTCCTTCAGGTACGGCGGAAGATATCAATGGTTTCTTCTTTGTTTTAAAAGGTAGTTCCTAGCGCGTGGACGCCATGACTGAGACAACCTGGCTGAGATAATCAGACTGAGATTAGAAAAGAAAGGTGGATTTATATGTTACATGTCAGGTATGCGTAACTACTCCGATACAATTAAACGGGGTAGCGATTTATAATCCGCTCCGGGACCCGTGGTGGTCCAGTGCCCTAAGGCAATCGCCTACACAGGTCACTAACAAATTTCGCCATTGTCCGCGTGGGTTGGAGTATCGGTTCGGCCAACGTGGGCATGTGAGAAAGTTTCTCAGTGGTTGTCTCTCTCTGTCTCTGTCTGTCTGTCTGTCTGTCTCTCCCTAACACACACACACACACACACACACACACACACACACGCGCGCGCGTGCGCGCGCACACAGAGTCATCGCAAATATACGCCAAACAGAACGGAAAGTGCTATTCTTCGATTATACAGGCGAATGTTTGATAATACTGTGTGTGTGTGATTTGGGTTTTTAAGGTAGCTTTAACAATTTTTCAGTCATATCGCTATGATGTCTGCAGTGTGGCAGTTTATAGTGATGTCGAGCACGTGGGCAACATGCCGCAGACATGTAGCATGATGTCCCACCCAGTCACATTATCCTGACACCAGGCCTACCGGACTAAGATCTTAAAGCTGTGTGTTAAGCGAGGCATCTTTCAGTACCATTTTTATAAGTCTTTGGTATGACTCGGCCGGGGATCGAACCTACGACCTCCCGCATTTGAGACGGACGCTCTAATCACTAGGCCACCGGAGCGGTACTTGATAATACTAACATACTTTTTATAAATGTGAATAAATAGTATTGCCTTTAAGTACAGAATTCTACATCATCTCGACTATGCACACATCAAAAAAAGTGATGTACAATGTTGGTGGTACATGTAATATCGTGCGTAGTAGACACTCCCACGTGTCAACTTAGTAATTAACTCTCATCTGTTCACAGTCACTTCGGATTCCTAAGACAGAAATGAAGTTATATTTGCATAATTATAATAATTATAGAGAATTACAAAGATACACAAAACAGAACGGAAAGTGTTATCTCTGGATTATATATATATATATATATATATATATATATATATATATATATATATATATATATATATATATACCCCACCAGGTTAATGATAAACAAATGAGGGATCCCTTTCTAAACGATTCCGATGTCAAGGGTCATAAAGTCGGTTCAGGAAATGCTAATGCAAGTTTCACTCAATTTACGCCATTTCCATAAGGTATTTGTAAACAGGATACTAACACTAGATGTAAATATAGAATCCCTGCTCATAAACATGTCCGTTGCTTGGCTATTGCTTCATGTGAGCTATCATTGAGAGGATTAAAACGCGTTTTAAATTCTAATGCTAAGTTCGTATTCAGATTTTACATTATCTGTTGTTGTCCTAGTACGACACAAAGGATTTCGCTAACCGATCTTTAAAGCCATTTCGTGTAATGTATCGTTGCCCTAGTACGACACAAAGGATTTCCCTAACCGATCATTAAAGCCATTTCGCGTAATGCATCGGCAGATCAAGAGTGAAACTGATCGATCCACACATGATAAATAGCATAGTAGAATACTGACTGTACCGTGTACAGTGTATTTTCTTATAGATGAATGCAAAACGTCTGGGCAATTATGATTCAAGAAGAATTGCAGAAACATATTTTTGTGAATCACTCGTGTCAGTAACTACGTCAGTTATTTGAAATTCTTATTGGTTGAATTACATATCCGGGATTATGGAGATGATCGTATTTGCGTGCCTAATGGAATGCATTGTAAATGTGCCAGGAATAGGGACATAGTTTTAATATTTATTATTTGACTAAAAGAAACTTCGATCTTACAGCGTTTTAGCAAATTACGTTCAACCTTAGAAAACAAAATGGCTGTTGAAAAGTCGTTCTTTCCTGTAGGATTGCAAAAGTTATTAGGTTCAAAGTAACATCGCAATCTTGCATAAATCCACTGTTAGTCTAAACAGTAATGTTAGGAGAACGTTTGAAACAAAATTTCTTAAAATAACAAACGTTCTGGTTAAGTATGAAAACTAGAATGGAAGATTATTTAACATGCATACCAGATCAGATAATACTGGATATTCCGATACGAGTAGTATTATAACACAAATACCAAAACCTGAAGAAAAAAAAATAATAAGAACTTGATGAATAAAGCAGTTTTACCGTGCTTCTGGCAACATAATGTGTGTGTGTGTGTGTGTGTGCGTGTGTGTGTGTGTGTGTGTGTGTGTACCCAGGGCATGGGTGAGAGATTTTCAGAAAGTCTAGAATAAAATATAACTCTTATACCTCCTAAAACTTAAATTGATTTAAAAGCATTTATGCATTTAGAAAACTTGATGATTAAACTTGTCTGTTTTGACTAATTAGTACACATTGTATTCCTGTGAAAACAAGGCAAAAAAGTATGTACAAGTATGCCAAGGTAAGTTAATGAGAGAGAGAGAGAGAGAGAGAGAGAGAGAGAGAGAGAGCATAGGCGAATCAGAAAGTGACAATATTCATATCCATTCAAATTTTCAGAAGTGGTGGTCGTATATGTTCATAATTCAAAACCCGTTTACAAAAATAGAAATTTAAAAGTGTAACGTACATTTTTTTTTGGAAATATTAGTGCATCTTCTAATAGTTTTGCTATCCTAAAATTTTCCGGTGCTTACAAATAGTCTCCGTTGGCCTAACTGGTTAGGGAGGATTTATAAAAGTGGTGCTAGCAGCTGCTTCGCTTAGTGATCAGCATTAAGAGGTTAGTGTTAGGACTGGTCGGGCTGGTGTCAGGATAATGTAACGGGGTGGGGGTGGGGGGATTATGTTACATGTCTGCGGCATGATGCCCCAGTAATAGACATCACTATAAACTGCCACACTGCAGACATCGTAGCTATATGACTGGAAATTTGTTAAAGCTACGTTAAAAATCAAAATCACACACACACACGCACGCACACACACACACATACATATACACACACACACATATTTATGTTGCCAAAAGCATTTCTTTTTTAAAGTTGAATGTCTGAAACTAAATTATTCAATTTGAGAGAGAGAGAGAGAGATCGAGATCGAGATCATGGCCTAAACTCGAGATAAAATTGCAAACTCTTTGTTATAAAAGAACAAAAACGTCACGGCCTGAACTGGACATAAATTGCAAACTCTTTATTACAGAAGAACAAAACTGTAACGGACTAAATTTCTTATTATGAATTATACGTATTAAAAAAATAAGAATGACGTAGGTCAATTGGCAGATGTATTTAATATCACGTTATGATAGGTCTTGCTTATATTTGGCAATGTTTCCTTTTGTGTGGGACGATGACTTATCTTTGCCATTTGATAAGAAGCAGCAAGTTGTTGTTGGTATGGGGTTTAACGACATTCTTCAGCGTAAGGTAGGCTATACATGGTGGCCAGGATATCTGGCGGAGAAAAAACCCGGGAAAATCCCGTGTAGAACCACCGACCCGTGGAAAGCTACTCTCAAGCTTTCTCGGGTGCACACAACAGCTGAGCCCGAGATTCAAACCCTCGCAGACAGAGGTGAGACAGAAGTGATCAGGAAAGGTGAGCTTTTTGGACCACTCAGCCACTCGTGAACCCAGTAAAATAGTAACGGATATTAGAAGATAAGGTGTGTGTGTGTGTGTGTGTGTGTGTGTGTGTGTGTGTGTGTGTGTGTGTGTGTGTGTTGGATTTTTATTGTAGCTTGAAAATTCTTTAAGTCACATCGCTACGATGTCTGCAGTGTGACAGTTTATAGCGATGTCTAGCACAAGGGCATCATGCCGTAGACATGTAGCATGATGTTCCACCTTGTCACATTATCCTGACACCAGGACAACCAGTCCTAGCAATAACCTCTTAATGCTGATCGCATAGCGAGGCAGCTGTTAGTACTATTTTTTATAAGTCTTTGGTATGACTCAGCCAGGATTCGAGCGCGCGACCTCCCGCGAAGCAAGGCAGCTGCAATTAAGAAGATAAGGTAAACTCAGCAAATATATAATGCAAATAGATCTTTAAGTCATATATATA
>JAECUM010017898.1:0-20102 GCA_016617855.1 Megalonaias nervosa | reverse complement strand
ATATATATATATATATATATATATATATATATATATATATATAATATGGACTAACATAAAGTTGCTAGAACTGAACAAAAAATTATGTGTTACGTGTAGGATCGAACAAATGTAACAGAAGAAAATAGTGAAGTCAACAAGCTTTGTATATCTGAACAAAATAATTTATTTCCCTAGAAAACAATGTACAAATTGGTAAATAGGACTTGTGGTTTGTGAATATAATCCAAAATTTGATCCTAAGAATGAAAAACACAAGTCCTATCACTAAATAGTTCTATTAGAATCCAGGTTCGAATCTCGACGACGTACAAATATGGAAGGCGATGACGTCAGATGTGGTCCATGTACGAATATCAACAATTCCTCAATTGAATCACAGTTTTTGTGTCCGAATAATTCCAGAATAAATTTCCATGAATATCTTTCAGAAATTTTTATAAGAAAGTCAACTTGTTGAGTTTCCATGAGAATAAATTATTAAATCCAAAAATCAGATGAAAAACAAACAATCTGGCAACAAATAAAAATAAAACCTTGTTTCTTCAAGATGTTAAAACGACTCTGACAAAGAAATATTAAGAATTCGTATTTAAACCCCAAATATATCTTTTCAAGTCTCGCGAGGTGGGTCATGTGGTCTCTTACTACAAGAAATCTATCACGTACACCAGTGTAGCCCCACTTAAGAACCAATAACAAAAAAACGTTGTTTACACATGGTGATCATTCAATCAAAGTATGGCCCTGATACTGACCAATCATTTTAACTGCCTGTTTACGTTCTTGTCAGCCCAAGACGAACTAGGTTAACTAAAAATTATTCTCATGTAACACGTTTTACGTCTTAAATAAACAACATTTACTAAAAGAAATTATCAAATTACTGAAAAAAGAATTTCGAATCCTTTCAATAATCATTACAATAAAATGATATGAAACAAAAACAAAATAAAAAAGAATTTCAAAACCACCACACAAGCAATTCAACCACATATACGTAACACTTCCTCCATAAAGAAAAATGAAAGATTTATATAATAATGCTTTCTTTTTTACCATATCTAAATTATACATGAGGTGAACAAAATTACATGAAAACTCTTATGAATTATATAATGTGTATATGAACTAATATTTCTATACACGGAAAGTGCATCTGCAATCAAATTGTCTTTTCCTTTGATGTGCCTGATGTTCAGATTATACTCTTGCAAAAACAAACTCCACCTTAATAATCTTTGATTTTTATTTTTCATCTTGTCGATGAAAGTAAGGGGGTTGTGATCACTATACAAAACAACCGGAGAAGGAGCTGAGCTAATGTAAATGTAAACCTCAAAATGTTGTAATGCCAATATCAAAACCAAACATTCCTTCTCGATTATTGAGTAATTTCTTTGGTACTTATTTACTTTCTTAGAGAAATAGCACACTGGGTGATCAATACCATTTCTGTCTTCTTGAATCAATACTGCTCCAACCCCAACATCACTTCCATCCACAGATAATTTAAAAGACTGATTGAAGTTTGAAGCTGTTAAAACCGGCGCACTTTTGAGTATGGCTTTTAATCTATCGAAAGCTTCCTGACATTTTTCGCTCCAGAGAAACTTGTTTCTCTTACTTAACAAATTTGTCAGAGGTTCAGCAATATTGGAAAAATTGGAACAAAACTTTCGATAGTGTCCGGCCATACCCAAAAATCGCATTAATTGCTTTTTACTGACAGGCACAGGAAAATCAGAGAAAGCTTTACCCTTAACATCAATAGGTTTAACTTGACCATGTCCCACAATATGTCCTAGAAAAGTTACACTAGCACGGCAGAACTCACTTTTAGATAAATTGATTGTCAAATTAGCATCAGTGAGTCTTTCAAAGAATTTCCGAATCGTGGCTAGATGTACTTTCCAGGTGTCGTTGTAGATGATGACATCATCAATATAAGCGTCACAATTATCTACACCGGAAGTAATCATATTCATCAAGCGTTGAAACGTACTTGGAGAACCCTATTTCCCAAACGACATTACTTTATATTGTTAGAGTCCATCTGGAGTCACAAACGCCGAAATTTCTTTCGCTCTTTCCGTAAGTGGAATTTGCCAAAATCCTTTCAGAAGGTCAAATTTGGTGACGTACTTGGCATTTCCAATTTTATCAATACAATCATCGATCCTTGGTAATGGAAATGAATCTGTTTTTGTCACGCTGTTCACCTTCCTATAATCAGTGCACATACGGAAAGTTTTATCCGGTTTCGGAACAAGTATGCATGGTGAACTCCAATCACTTTTACTGGGCTCTATGAAATCGTTCTCCAGCAAATACTGAATTTCCTTTTTCAAGTATTCCTGTTTGAGAGGGTTCATCCTGTATGGGTGTTGTTTCACAGGTTTTGAATCTACAATTTCAATGTCATGAAAAATTGTGTTTGTCCTCGTAGGAATATCCGGAAACAAGTGCTCATATTCGAATAATAACTGTTTAAGTTCATTTCTTTCTTGTTGCAAATGTAATAATTTCTGGTCTAGATCTTTCATAATGTCCGAATTCCGAAGATTTGTTGCTCCAAGATCAACGGTGTCCAAATGAATTTCTTCACTTAAATCCTGTTTGTGGGACAGGTACAACTGAAAGAAATATTAAGAATGCGTATTTAAACCCCAAATACATCTTTTCAAGTCTCGCGAGATGGGTCATGTGGTCTCTTACTACAAGAAATCTATCACGTACACCAGAGTAGCCCCACTTAAGAACCAATAACAAAAAAAAAACGTTGTTTACACATGGTGATCACGCAATCAAAGTATGGCCCTGATACTGACCAATCATTTTAACTGCCTGTTTACGTTCTTGCCAGCCCAAGACGAACTAGGTTAACTAAAAATTATTCTCATGTAACACGTTTTACGTCTTAAATAAACAACATTTACTAAAAGAAATTATCAAATTACTGAAAAAAGAATTTCGAATCCTTTCAATAATCATTACAATAAAATGATATGAAACAAAAACAAAATAAAAAAGAATTTCAAAACCAACACGCAGGTACCTCGGGGGGTCTCTATTTTCTCATAAGAATCCCATATATAATGAAATAACACTCAGGTACTTCAGTGGCTTCAGTTTCACTAATGGCCCTCTGGAACAAACAGGAGATCTCAGGATCTTTTTCCTGTTCGACGACAAGTGATTGTCGTTTATCACCCTGATTAGATAAAAGAGAATTAGTATTTAAAAGAGGATCACTGTGATCAATACCTTTTGATTGATCCAAATTAGAAGTGAAAGTGACCTCATCAAAAGCCTGACCAATACATGTGTCAGCTAAAGGAATATTTTCTTTATCAAAATCATTCTCAAGAGCTTTCTTTGACATAGCTCTGGTAACTGCACAAGCTGGGTATAACTCAGGATATTCGTATTCAATGGGATCAACTTTCTGATCCAAAGAAGGCTTGTCAGTTACAAGTGGATTAACCACAACCTTGTCTCAAGCTAGATCGTTGCCTAGCAACAAATGAATGCCCTCAACGGGTTAGTTAGACACTTCAAAGGTCCTGAAACTAAGTCTGATGACAAATGTACAGAATGGAGAGGAACATTAACAAAGTCGCACTCTCCTCCCTGAATGTGAACACTCTCATTAGAACAGGACTTCTCGGAAAGAGGCAAAGTACCTGATAATAAAAGACTCCGAGAAGCTCCTGTATCCCTTAAAATTTTAATAGGGATAGTATTGGCCGAATCACCCAAGAGTAATATAGAACCCTTTGACATGAATGGTTCATAATTCTCCATAATAAAATCAGACTGGGGTTTATTAGACCCAAGAAAAGTATTGCTTTCAATACATGACCGTGACCTTGACCTCTTAGAAATAAGAGCATTTGGGATAGGTCTATCTTGATTCTGATGCCTATATTTCAATTTAAAGCAATCGGAAATGACGTGTCCTTTCTTCTTGCAATTGGTACACGTAGGAATAGACAAGGATTTTGAATCAAGTTTATCAGAACCTTGATTTTTAGAAGTTGTACCAGACTGATTTTTAGGAGGAGCTGTATTGGGCTGGAATACCTTTCTACCAGTAGACTGCTGAGTGAATGATTTGCCTACAACAGGAACTTTATGAGTTAAGGAGTACTTATCAGCAGCAAGAGCAGCATTTTCCAAGGTTTCAGTCTCGTGCTCTTTAAGATGATTCTTAATGTCACTAGAGACACAGTTTTTAAACTCTTCAAGTAACACAAGTTGTTTGATATTTTCATAACGCTAAAAGGCAGAACTAACCTGATATTTCTTGTAATGTCAAAACTTGAATTTGTATGTAAATTGGAAATGTGCTTTTCACTTGCCAGCTCAAATTCTTTCATTCTAATTTGAAATTCCTTTTCATCCTTCTCTCATTGTAATTGCATCTGTCTCTGTCTCTCCTCTTTCTCAAATTGTAATTGTTTATCTTTCTCCCTCTCCTGTCTCTCTCTCTCTCTCCTTCTCTTCTAATTGTAATTGTTTATCTTTCTCCCTCTCCTGTCTCTCTCCCTCCTCTTTCTCAAATTGCAACTGCAGTTGCTTCTCTTCAAATTGTAACTGCATTTGTTTTTCTTTTCTTCTTTCTGAAGCTCGAGCTTCCTTAACTCTACTTCCATCTTATATTTCATTTTTAGTTCCATTACCTTAATGTCAGTGTCTGTGATCGACTTACTGAATGATGCCAAGACACTTTTATCAAAAATATTTTTCCCCACCAAATATTGGATCAAAATATTTTCAATTTCTTGTTTCGTTAAGGAAGATTTTGCTTCAGAAAGATGGTACTTTCTGGTAAGTTCAAGCAACTCGTCTTTTTTCAGACTATCCAACTGCTCCTGAGTTGGATTAAGAAGAAACGTTTCCACTTTTGATGACATTGTGAATGAAAGCCTGTTGTTTTCACTAAAGATTTCAAACAAAATGTAAAATAGTACTTGGAATTTAGAGACTAGGGGAATTTATATTTCAAAAAAAAAATGTTCTGAAATATTTAACCAAAATCAATATATCCCAAGGACGAGCGACCCAATTTTCTTCCTGTTACATGTAGGCTCGTACAATAATAACAAGAGAAAAGAGCGAAGACAACAAGCTTTATATATTTTAACAAAATAATTTGTTTCCCTAGAAAACAATGTAAAAATTGGAAAATAGGACTTACGGTTTCTGAATATAATTCCAATTTTAATCCTAAGAGTGAAAAACACAAGTCCTATCACTAAATATTTCTATTAGAATCCAGGTTCTAATCTCGACGACGCACCAAACTGGAAGGCGATGACGTCAGATATGGTCCTTGTAAAAATATCAACAATTCCTCAATTGAATCACAGTTTATGTTTCCGAATAATTCCAGAATAAATTTTCACTGAATTTCTTTCTCTCAGAATTTATAAAACAGTACACTCGTTTGGTTTTCTAGAGAATAAATTATTAAATTCCAAACACAAATGAATTTCAAAAACAATCTGGTTTCAACAACAAAATAACCTATCCGGCCGTCTAGGTATCAAAAATACAAATGACTGACGAGCGCTCAGAAAGGGTTATATATTCACCCGAATTATCATCCCGTTCTCGCAAGACAGACTACGTGATCTAATAACGCTTGAAATACGTAATAAGATATTTGCCAAATTGCACGTAGCCCTATATAAGAACTAGACTATCACTCTAAAATAAATTTAAAAATAATACATTGTTTATTCAGATTAACACGTAGGTCGAAAAGGACCTTGAAAACAGCCAATCGTATTAGCGTAGCGCTTACACTACCGCAGACCAAGGTGAACTAAAAATATTGCAAATGTAATTCGTTTTTTGTCTTAGATAAACAGAATTATTGAAAAAGAATTTCGAATCCCTGCAATAATCATTACAATAAAATGGAATGAAACAAAAATAAAATTAAAAAAAAAAGAATTTTAAAACTAACACACAAGCAATTTAATTACATATACGTAACACTTGAAAGACCTGTACATTTTAGTATGCGTCTTAGATGACGTTCACAGTGATGATGTCTTTATAAAGAAGTCCTAGTTTGAAGTAGAACTTAATAAGCTAAGTTATGACACCAGCATCTGCCATTGTAATGCAATAATCAATTACATAAAGTATACCGAGGGAACAAATTGTTAATCCACCAGAATTTTTGAGGGAACGAAATATTAACTTGATAGAACGAATTATTATTTTGAGGAACAAATCATTATCTTGAGAGAACAAAATAGTAACCCGAGGGAACGAAATGTTAATTTGAGGGAACGAATTATTATCTTGACGGAACAAAATAGTAACTTGAGGGAACGAAATATTAATTTGAGGGAGCGAATTATTATTTTGAGGGAACGAAATGCTAACTTGAGGGAACAATTATTATTTTGAGGGAACGAATAATAACTTGAGGGAACAAAATAATAACTTGTGCGAACGAATTACCAATTTGAGGGAACAAAATATTAATTTGAGGGAACGAAATAATATTTTTTTACCTCGTGTCCTCTCTGGTGTTCCGTAATATAGAGACTAATTGGCGGAATAATTTTCATTTATTTCATTTCTATATTTTATTTGTGAAAAACGTATCCTTAGATTGTTTCAAATAAGAAAAGTATGTCCTTACTTTTTCACATTTCAAAATACACGATTTCCCATCATGCAATGCGACGCTTGATTTTGTGTGCCCACAAAGTTTTACGTGTAACAAAACGGAGCGAGTACTTTGCAAGCTAGAACAACTAAATAGAAACTGCCCTGCATTTCAAAGATGGAAATTGATCTTTGATAACGAAATTTGACCAGACGCCGTTCGCGTCTCTCTGAAGCTATTTCTCCTTACCTCTATCACAACATCGATAAACCCTTTGTGATGCAGATAGTGTCCAATAGTGTATAAAATGAGAAAAAGTGTAGTTTACTGCGACAAATTAGGTCAACCCTACCGCTTTCTAAAGTCGTCTTTACCTATATGGTCAGGCTATGAATGTGAAGTGAATGTGCGAAAAGGGGGTCGGATGAGCGTGTTGTGCTAAAGAATGAGTTTAATCTCCAAAATATCGATTATGGAGTAAGTTTGGTATATAACATAAAGAAACGTTTCTTTTCCTACGTTAATACCGGATACAGTTTATCTTTTGGTACCAAATATCATGCGTTTTGTTTTCACACGATGAAATATGCCCGGTATTAACGTAGGTAAAGAAAATATCCTTTATATATTTTGCGAAACAGTGTTTGTAAGTTACAAGTGCTGGCTTTTTAGGGTGGAAGAAACATTTATCATTTATATGTTAAAACCAAAATTGAGCATTTTGTTCTGCATTTTTTTCCTTAGAAATTACCAGAATATGTTTAATGTTCTTCTTTTAATAATGATGATTTAATGATTACACAATATACTCTTCTTCGAAAACAGTTGTGTGTGTGTGTGATTTGGACTTTTAGTGTTGCTGTAACACATTTTTAGTCATGTCGCTACGATGTCTGCAGTGTGACAGTTTATAGTGATGTTTAGCACTGGGGCATCATGCCGGAGACATGTAGCATGATGACCCACCCAGTCACATTATCCTGACACCAGGCCGACCAGTCCTAACACTAACCTCTTAATGCTGAGCGTCTAGCAAGGCAGTTGTTAGTACCATTTTTATAAGTCTTTGGTATGGCTCAGCCATGGTTCAAATCCACAACCTCTCGCGTCCGAGGCGAACGGTCGAAAACAGTTGTAAACTCCTTTCCAAAAGTAACCACATTCATGATCTGAAAAAGAACAAGAATGTATGTTGACCTATTATGGACCGTACATCTGTACGTTGGAAGAGTAATTGCAGAGCATACGTCAGGTCCTGTAAACGGATCATAAACATGGAATACAAAATAACTGAACAAAAAGCTGCAAATAAAAAGGAATACAAATCAAAATAGGAATTCTTTATTTAAAACAGATTCACCCCTTCAACGGTGACAATGTACAAAATATCCTTTGCAGTAATAATACATAGCAATTGTGATAATATAAACTAGATATAATCAATTTCCCTTTCTTGCTCTTCACATAAAAAGATTGTGAAATGTATAGGAGTACCAGACGATGTTAAACCCTAAATCCAGACAGACTTCATCGGCTGTGATTTTCAGCTCACTGACTATAAGACATATCTTCGGGTTATGGATTGGCAGCTCAATTGGTTCGCAGTAACGAAAGTCTTGTGTAGGAAAAATAAAAAAAAAACAGTGCGAATGGAAAGCTTAAAATATGTGTACTAAAGCAGTTTGATGAATATTAGAAACAGAAATTCTGCCTGAAACATACATTTCTCGCCTATTTTTTTATTTTTTTATTTAATTTTTTTCGTCATTTATAGCTATTTTCCTGTTGAACCTAAAGTTCCACGTGTCAAATCAAGAAGAGAGCATAGTTCAAGTTATATATGTAAAGACTACAGGGCTAAGGACATCGCCATGCAGTCAAAAATTGCCAGAACAAATAGGATTTTAAGACTTCTTTTTTCCTCTTTCTTGCAAATGATGTTTGGTCATATGGCAAATAATGTCCATTTTTCAGATACTTTATAAAAGAGTGTGCCACGATACAGGCATACAAAATATCATTAAGCTGTTTTACATCCAATAATTAATTCGTGTGGTAGAATCGGATTTGATTATTTTCTTCTGATCTTGTTTTCTTTCCTGACTTTAGAAACCTGTTTGTGGTAAGAATATTCTGTCGTTCTGAATCCGATATCTCTGAGCATTATACCGACATAGTTTTAAGAATGAAAATTGCTGTCCAGGTTTACAGTCTTCAAAGCAATGAGTTCAAGAAACAAAATGACACAAATGTTTGCTTCTAATAATCGTGTCTGTCGTTTTCATAGCCAACACAGATTTAAACTACATCGAAGTTGATGTTCGAGTTTATTATCCCTGCAAGTTCAGAAGCTCCTTCATTGTCACCCCCAATGTAGAGGGTTTTTAGCTCTACTTCTCACTACACATCTCTGTCTCTGTAAGTTTCTCATTCTTTGTCTCATTTTCTCTCTAACACATTCATCGCACACACGACAACGAAGACACCGTATGCGTCCATCTAAAGTGCGATATGATATGATTCTACGGAATGTTGAATGACGTCACAGAGTTTACACTGAGCGCTTTCAAACTTTGTATTTGCAAACTGTGACATTCTCTCCGTTTCGATTCAATAATATATGGTCTTTGAATTGCTTTTATACACTCTGCAATTAATGTAATAATTAGTGTATAAATCTAAATTATTCATTTATTGGTTTCCATTATTTTCAAATAGACGAATTTACGTGTTCGGATCATTAAAAATGAAGACGGTCATTCTTATGTTTATTCGATTACTTACTGCTGCCACACTTCTTTTTAAACAGATGACTCGGCAATATCAACAGCTGCTTGGTGATCGCAGTATTGTGTAATGAACCGAGAGATTATTGATATTATTTGCAATGGTCATCATCGGAAATCTGCAAATCAGCAAGACTAACGTTTTGAAAAAGAAAATGTCGCCATGTTAATCTACTAGCGTATGGACATCTCAGTTATTCTCCCGCTAATGTACATATCTGGCTGCTAAATAATCGGATTGTCAAGTCAATTTGCATCTATCATGGTAAGAGAAAAGTTCTTTTAGAATAAGTTCTAAAAAGTGATATAATGGAATTTCAAAGGGTTTGAAATACTCATTATGGTACAACAACAGATTTACTAAATACATTTATTCAATCCCTAGCTAGCTCATTGGTCAGTTTATGGTATATAGCAATAGCGAACATTATGTAGAATATGCATCAGTTTTGGCGCATGTGTCACATCGTGTAATCGAATCCGACAGAGAGAGGGAAAGGGTAAGAAATAAATTTGGAACATGCCGGGCTTTAAAACAAGCTTTTTAAAGTATGACTAAATTTGCACTTGAAAATGCATTTTGATATATCAAAATGAATGCACCCTTTTGCTTGAATCCACTAACAAAATCAGCCTTCCAAACACATGCTGAATCAGCATAAAATCGATAGAGCCGACAGGCAGCAAACCTACTGCAGTTGGTGGTAAGTATGCTAACACCGGTCTTTTCCTGCGAGAATTATGTATATGAAATATTGTTAATGACAAATAATGCGTCCCAAAATAACAGTGCGAATACTGTCAATTTACAGATTAATGATTTGGTAGGACTGCACATATTGTTCTGTTGTCTAATGACAGAAACAATGAAAACAGATCGCACCCATGTCTGAACTGCAAGGATGTCCCTGTTGCACCGAACGCGCTGACGTGTTCTTGGATTTCCATTCTACAGGGTTTCAATTGGAATTACTTTGTGAACTATCCCGGTATCCATCGAAAGTCTTTGCGCTTCTATGTTGTCTTGAAGAGTGGACTTATTGTTATTATGAATACGTTCAGTTATAAGGGTAATCATATTAGTAAATTATCTAATTGTAAGTTGATACAATCGTGGTGAATCCAACGTGACCTGCGCTTGATTTTACATACTTCATTGATTTGGGGAAAGACGTTACAATATCCGTATGTGCTTATAGTGGTGTTTGTTTGAAATGTGTTTATTTTTGCATCAAAAAGTGAGACCGACTGACTGGGAGTTTGGAATCATTGATTCGCCATGCCCGTTGACCGTGCATAAAAACTAACATTGCGTCGCCACGCATACAATCTTATCTATAAACACCAACATTTGTCTTTTTGTGTGTCACTCATGTACAGTCACGTATATGGGTTCGACACACGCGACGGCATCCCAATTTTTATATTTGTTGTTGTTGTTGTTGTTGTTGTTGTTGTTGTGGAGCTTAACGCCATTTTTCGGCAGACGATAGGCTATACATGGCGGCCAGTATTAATGGTGGAGGAAGAAACCGGGAAATCCCCGGAAAGAACCACCGACCCACAAGAAGCTACTGGCAAGCTTTCTCACATATCCACATTCGTCGAATCC
The DNA here is from genome assembly GCA_016617855.1 of Megalonaias nervosa. NCBI lineage: Eukaryota > Metazoa > Mollusca > Bivalvia > Unionida > Unionidae > Megalonaias > Megalonaias nervosa. The sequence goes on along the minus strand of JAECUM010017898.1, from coordinate 9,070 downwards.
TAGACTCGAACCCACGCATACAGAGGTGAGATGGCAGTGATCCGTAACGGAGAGCGCTTTAGACCACTCGGCCACTCGGCCACTCGGCCCCTATACTTTTTGTATTTTTATGTTCAATCTTTCTTTTTCACTCTCTCATCCCAATTATTTAAATTTGCTTTTTTACCCTTTTTATCTTGACACTTTCATTCCCCTTATTGGGCAGGTAATAGCTAGTTTATTTTAGAATGACACATTGCGAAATTCCGATATTATCCATTATTGTTGCTTGACGCCATAAAGTGAATGTGTTTCCCACAGTCCTTTTGTTTTGCTTTCCGATGGAGGAGGTATAGTGTTTCTGACCTGAATTTAACATCACGTGATTAAAGACTTCTACCTATTGTATAATGAAAGAATCCTTGTCTAGATATGTACGATTGTATAGACACAGTACGTCCGTTTGTACGTATGTATCAATACGATGTTACCATTTCCTTTTCAACATTATTTCAAGGTAGCTAAGAAGGCCGGATGCGATCCTTCATATTTGAAGGAACTTGTAAGAAAGAAGAAAAAATGTAAATGTCAGTTGTTTGCAATCAGACGCTTGTAATCATTTACTTAAACATTAGACAAAGCCTCTTGGGTTTCCACAACTGTTTCTAGAAAAGCCATTTCCGTCTTAGAGAACTAGATAAGGATAGTTTAATAACCTCCCTATGTAGCAAACAAGAAATTATATTTTATAACTGAACCTCTGTGCAATTATATACATTTATTTGGAAACTAGCCTTTCTTATTGTAAAGAGTAGGAAACATTCTTTGAGATGTTTGCACCTTTCAACATATACCGGTTTTCTTGGAAGACTTAGATTGTGTATTTCTATTAGCATAAAGGAAATATGTAATACAATTTATTATGCGCCTTGGCACACGTCTATTGGATGGAATTATATAGGTCCAACGTCTGTTGTCATTAAGCATGAACCACCCCCATCCCCGCCACTCTGAAAATCGAAAAAGGGGATGTAACCCATATCTGCACGTTGATTGGTATGATATATATTTTCCTACTGCTATTGAAAGCATAGACGTCCAATATTAACGACTTGTATTTTGTTTCCCTTTTGTATATCTTAACATAAGCGAAATGTTTGACTTACTCGATATATTCTCATTCAGAATCGTATATCCGTTGAGGTCGATAAGAAGAGAGAGCCCAATGTTATCTGGATCATAACCCGCTGTTATGCATACTGCAGAGAAAACATGAAAAATATAACTTTGGATTTCTAATTCATTACTATGGAGAACATTCTAATGCTGATGGAACATAGGTTTAGATATAGTTTTCTGTAGGGCAATGTTTGCCGAAGTACGATCGTTGAGTTTGAACCCAGTTGTTTTTAAGAGTTTTCACACTCCTCTGGCAAACATTTGTATATAGTAAACTTTGTGTGATCATTGTGTTTAGGAAATAGTATGTTATTACAGATAACAATTCGTATACAAAATTTTGCAAATCAAATTTGTATACAGAGACAATCTGAACTTATCATTATAAGATGGACATATGGGCATTTGTTGCAGAACTGATTCGTAAAATGATCAAGTTTGAAAAGGGAACCTGTTGAAATTAATCAGACTGTCGAGCATTATTGACACAATGGGTCTTTCGCTTCAAAGTTCATAAATACTACAATGAAATGTCGCTCTTCTTGAGGAAAATCCACAAAACTACATGACATGCATGATCTCAGTACGACACTTTGCATGATTGAAATGATGTTTATGCATATAATGGGGGGACAATGTTTTCTTAATAATCCATTAAAGAAGAGATACATTCAGTCAGTACAATTGTTCCTCTTCGAACAAAGAAAAGAAGCCAAATCCATTACACTTACAGACTGCCATGCAGATTTTGCATTTGTGATTCTGGCAATGAACAGATGGTGTAAGGTCCGGAAGTTCATTCACAACTTCCTTAAGGTCCTTTCCAATGTTCGCAAGTACATTTGTGAGATCCTCAGCGGCATCTTTGGGATCTCGGACACCTCTAATTCCACGAAGTGTACCCTCACCCAGAGGATCAGCAAAGATCGAAATTAAATTCCGGAAACGCCCATTATCTGGAATGTAACCCATGACACTCGCAATTGTGTTTTCACTCTTCAGACCACCAGGGATTGGAACAGCTCTAATTGCGTCTCTGTTGTCTTTATTATGAAGATTATTCCTATCACCGGTCAGTTTTGCAATGTCTGTTGACACCTCCCTGACACTGTTTCCCTCTGGAAAACAAAACAATACTGTTTAAGCATCAGTCGCGGAATAGAAATCCAGTGTACTTTATTCATTGGTACATTATAATATTGAATATGCGGATACTTATTATATTGAAATTAACTTCCGTTTTTACAATAAGAAATAAAAAAAGTTGACTATTAATTTGTTCACATGATGCACATTGTATGCTATCTATACAGTTTCATATGTGCTATGTCAGAGAATGCGTGGATAAAAGAAGGCATAAGCACAATGGATTTTGATGTATAAATAACACTTTATATTCAAGAAATCGTGCATAAATACATCAGAATGTACGTATGTGCATCCATACATACTTGTAGGTGAAAAACAGCAACTGTGTGTATCTTACCGTTGTCAAGCCCATGGTCATTTTCGAGGAGTTGTTGAAATAGCGAGGATCCCTGCACGTTGACAAGGCCCATGACGACGACAGGTGCGATGAAATTCTCCATATTGATCACCTGTAGTAGTAGTATTAGTAGTAGTAGTAGTAGTGCATATAAACATGTATTTCGGATGTCGAATTTTGAAATAGATTAATTTTAAACTATCTATTTGCTCAGACGGAATGCATTAACTTTTACTGAACCGTGTACTATGTTTTGTAATGTATCTTCCTACTCTAACTGCGTATAGAAGTTGTCTGATGAAATAATAACAAGTTTCACTGTGCTTAATTGTTATATATATATATATATATATATATATATATATATATATAGTATATATATATATATATATATATATATATATATATATATATATATATATATATATATATATATATATATATATCTTCTTGATAGATAGACCAAAGACAGGTTCCAATTCTTTTGACGCCTATCAACCAGAAAAAGTAACTACGAAGCTTAGAGATAAAGTAATATCCTATTCAGCGGTTAAGAAGGAAATAGTATAACGGACAGGTGTACGAAATGACAGTCTATTGATGTCTGCCACGAAAATATGTTTCATCATCAATATCATCATCATTATCATGAACATTATCATCATCATCATCATCATCATCATCATCATCATCATCTATGTCCTTAGAGGAACGGTCCGTTGCAGATATTATATAACCATCGGTGCAAGAAAACAAATAATAATACAAAATTAAACACACCTACAAGAAATAAAGACAGAAGAGTTTCTATATTTTACAAATATTTGAATAGATTTCGATAATAAATAAATTTCCACCAAATGTAGACAACTGATTCCAATATATATATAAAGTTAAGAAAGGTATCATTATTACCCTTCAGATTACTACAAGTTGTCATGACGAAAATTCATGAAAAACCAGCGATAGTATTTACCTCAAAAATTAAAGTTCAAAATCCCGGGAAATTTTGGTAGCAATGTTAAGAGAGTTAGTTATGACAACGGCTACAATGTGTGATTGATATGTGTATATTAGTCGAGGAGTTGATCAATGTAGATAACCAAGTTGTATGCTTTGAACACTAGACACGTTTAAGTCGCTTTGAGTTAGAAGTCACTAACCCACATTAGAGTACAAGCGCTGCCTTGTTCCCGTTGCCATACATTTCATTTTAGATTCATCAATATGCATTCAGTTTTGTAGACACTAAACTGAGAGATATTTGGAGTGGATTTGAACTTTATTTTCAATGGAGTCTGGAGATTTATAAGCTGTATGCAGTGCAGAAGCGTCTTTAGATACAAGGCTAATGTTTTTTTTTTTTGTTTTTTTTTTTGTTGTTTTTTTGTGTTTTTTTAAAAAAACACCAGATAGAGAATAGGCACAAATATAGAGCAATTTAGAACACTTCTTAAAATATGAGTTGAATCGGAGTCAGAATTACGTTTACTAGTACAAAAACTGATCTTAACAAGTTACTGAGTTCGAAGAAAGCTTTAACCCAAGCGAATACTTTTTAAAATCAATTAACGTTTGTGTAATTAAGTTCGCCCGATTCTATCGCTAGTAGCCACTGGTCTTTTGGTCTTGCCAATGTCATTGGAAATGAATGCTTTTGTCGGAAACGTGTTTGTGATTTATGGAAAAACATATACGTTTTAAGATATCCGAAAAGATGCTTGCTGACATGTTTTACAATTTTTTAAGTTAAGAACATATATGGGTCTAGAATTATATTAGTGATTCTTTTCCTTTCTCTTATGAATTTCCACTATTGTTACTAATTTCGATGGCTCTGTAAGTAAACAACAAGTGATACGACAGTCAGTTTGTTCTTTCGATGGCACATATACATTTGTGGTGAATGCTATCTATACCCACTGATGTAGTAGTATCTATTTTAGCGAAAATATCAATTATATCAAATATTAGAATCATATAAATTCTATATAATTTCTTCATTCGATGGCACATATACATTTGTGGTGAAGCTATCTATACAATCTAATTTAGTAGTATCTATTTTAGTGAAAATATTAATAATGTCACATTACAATCATATAAATTACTAACTGATAGAGTTTTGTCCGAATTGGACCCAAAACCTCATCTGATTATCAGATAATTGATATACATGAACAAAGCTTAATACATTCATTTTCAAGATGCATCATCTTCTGGCGTATCTGCAAAGTTTTTGAGCGCGTGGAAGAAACGAGGGCAAGGAAACCTAAATCCATCAAAAAGAGATAATATGATGTTCCATAATGCCATTGAAGTTAATGCCAAACACCGCAAGCGTAATATATGATTGTGCACCAAATACATTTGTCAAAAGCCAAAATAATCTTACAAGTTCCCTTTGAATAATCTTTCATGCAATAAAAGCATTAATGCTCCAAATCTGGAGGTTTCCGAATGATTGACAATCGGAGAAAACTTAAGTTCAGCTTAACTGGATACTCTGAGTAATTAAGAAATATAGGTCTATCTTAATGGAGGTATTAAAGCTGGTTTTAATAAATAAGATACCATCAAAATCAAACTGGTAAAATGTTAATTGGGTTTAAAAGGACTTGGAGATCGTAGTGTTTCAACCATGAGAATGGCTTAGTGCCCTTCAAAATAGAGTGTGGTTCAACATTTAGTTTCATTTATAAAGTCGTTCATCGTGTAAACAATTTGGCCGAATATTTAGCCCACATATAGGTATAACAACTTTGGATTGGTCCTGAAAAGTCTTTAAATAAAACCCCGCAAAAATTGAACTTGTGAAACATCAGATAAAACAGATCAGGATATTCCAATATAAATTAATGAATCAAACAGGGAAAATATGCAGGTGGAGATAGTCACAAAGAGATGTGATTACATATATAGATGCATACCTTCGTAGAACAATCACACTTAAATCTACATAGTCATAACCGTTTTATAAGTAATCGAAACAATATAATTAAAAATTCACTCAGCTGGCAATTTGATAAACATGCACGAAGATTTTAGCGTCCTAATTAAAGTACTTCTACTGGAAAAGTATTTCTCAATCTTTCAGTCATACGTGCAGTACTGGCACTATAATTTTTATTGAATTCCTAGAGCTTTGAATGAAAAATATGGAGTAACGACATCAACAAGTTCTAATGACGTAACAACATCCCCAGATATGTGTTCAATACGAAAGATGTAAACATCACAGTACGTTACGTCGCAAGAGCATTAGCCGTTAGGGATTGTTGAAAATGTCTACAATTTATATCTGAAGTCTTTTCATTCTCATTATACCGGACCTCTGGAGTATATCCGTAAAATGCTCAACAGAAAAGGGACCACACAAACAAACGTAACATGCAGAACTATAGGCATACTAGAATGCTGGTGAAGTCTCTGGTTGGTCAACAGGTTAGTCGGTGTTCTTAATAATAACCTTGATGACAATTCTCATATTTTAGTTTATGTTTATAACTGACCACATGGAATGGAAATCGCCAAAAGCATGATTCTACAGTTTGGTTTGGATTCGCCAACTTAATCCTCTGTTTGCGTATCATGACACTCACACATAACAATCTGTTTTCCATGATGTTTAAATTTCCATTTAGTCTGTAGACATTTATCGTAATCATTAAAGAAACCTTCTTCGATTGTTCAAAACTTAGCCGCTGCTATACCGACCATTCGTGCGATGCATAAGCACGTGCTCACTAAATTCATACGTGGTCATCTTGGACATTTATATTGACTTTTCACATGGAAGACAAGTAGGCGCGTGTGCACACAATGCATGGAACGCAAACATCTGCTAATTTCATGAATTGTTTGGATATTGGATACAAGATTATTCCCAATTGGTGGAAAGTATTGTAATGCTTCATAGCACGTTGCAAAAAAAGAAGATATAAAATAATGGAATGAATTTGATTTTATACCCATACTTGTTTTGTAACTTAATTTAAAAAACACTAAATTAACAAATATTGTTTTTATTGTTTAACACTAAAGTAAATTGAACTACAGGTTTGTTGTCAATCAAAGAATATCGATACTATAGTCGACTGCAAAACTGTTTATAATACGAAATTCAAACTTGGAAATATATACACGAGAACAAGTCATAATAGAGTGCGAACTTGTAATAGGGATAATATCTACTGGAATGGACCGTGAGAACAAACATAAATGTGATATTTCTTTCCGATATCAGTCTTATCTTGATATATTTGAAGAACACTTTAAGAAAAAATAGAAAATGAAATGACTAAATATACATACAGAGCAAAGTATGAAAACTATTACAGACATTAGAAGGATCCTAGATTTTCGAAATTATAATTAAAGCATAATAATTTACCTAATTTACAAAGATGCTGCTATTAACCTCGTTTTCTTACTCCTGCAAATAGACAGGGGCAGATTTTCCCAGCCCAAGGATCCTATTTAAGAAGGACGCAATTTATAGAATAAACCAATAAAATTCCAACATTCTTACAAGATTTACCAATGAAGTTATTATTCATATATCCAGTTCGTGATTTGCCTAAAACGGCATATAATCCTACTAGTATGCACCCTAAACATTTCAATTACACAATAACAAAATACAGGCTTTCATGTTTAAAGTAGAAACTGCAGTACAGACAAAAATGAAAGGAAGTTAAGTAATGTTTGCACTATTAATCATAACAAGTCCTAATTGTTTAAGTGGAATTCAGTTGGAAGTGTCTACAGGTGTTTCAAACACAGCCATACTTCTTAATATTCGGTGTAACTAGTTTTGTATACAAGTTGTACCTCTCCAATAGATTACCTAATTTGCCACTTTCAACTTTCATTTGTTTTCCAATCTAAAGTGGTTGTAAATCCCCCTTCGGGTCCTATTTTCTGAAACGAAAACCTTTTCTGCTATATTTTGTTAGTATTGCTACACTCTTTAAAAGCCTGAAAAGTAACTATTGCGATATCATTCGAATACAAAGCGCTATTATCAAACATTCTACTTGAATAAACTGAAAATGAAATCGAAAATGTACTGTTTAAACAAACAAAACACCAAATGTCCGAACAAAATTATTACAAATTATTGCCCACAAAAATAAATCAACATATGTAACAATGAATTTAAAAATTCCTTTACAATACATCCCCATTGCCGAATGTTTTACACTTGAATATATGTATCAACTGTTATAGCCAGAATATGAGGAAACGGAGACTTTCTTTACACTAATAAAATATTTCTTATTTATTTCGCTGGAAATGTCAATATCATTTTCAAAACATATTTAGCATTAGTTCGCACCTACATGTGATTGCAGATGGCATCAAGATTATTTATCTCTTATACCATCGCCAACATTTATCTCTATAAATGAGGTCAGGATAGGCTATAAGTTTTTGTAACGGAAGTAGTTTAAACTTGTGAACGAATTTCGTTTGTCTTGCTTGGGATGTACACTACATATTTCGAGCGATTTTTTTCAATGTCAAAGTGTCTAAAATAAAGTAGATAGATATGCAATTTTGAGATGATAGACACAGCCGCCCAATCATTAATTTCTCTATACCAACAACTACCCACAGCCAGAGGAGCATCACAGTAAAAATGCGTATCTGCAGACCTCGATAAATCTGTTTCGTCACGAAACTGCATCCTTATGATAACTTGTTTATGATTTTCCTCTCGGTGCTTATCTTTATGTGATTTGTGATTCATAACCATCTGGAATTTCCTCTTCTTTACCATCATCTTATTATTCACGTTCATTTGTATAGACTCAAGAAACGACGTTAGCTTACAATATATATTATTATGCAAATAGAAAACGCATAACAGCATCAAATGAAACATAAGGTAAGTGTTAAACAATATTTAGAACGCCTTATATCAAATATATTGTAACACCAAATATACAAGTTCTGGTACTGCTAGTCATTTAAGTAATGCTGCTGAAGTCATAACAACCTAGTTTCAGACAGGCTTACAGCTTGATGTAAAAAGCCTTTACTTTTAGTCTAGGATTTCACTCAGAAGGGAAGAAGGCCTCAGTAACAATAAAGTAAAAATATGCTTTGTATTCTTTGTAAAAATAGTCGTATATAGGTCCCAAAGCTCAAAGTCCTTTCGTGCATATATTTCTCTTCACTTATCTCAATTATCAATAAATTATTTGAGAAAACGGCTTCTTTATTTTCATCTTTGTATATTATCTTAAATCTACGTTGCCGTTTAGGAGTTCATTATTCCTCCACTGGCACGTTGTTTCTGCCTGTAAAGTCACACCTACATAGTCCACGCGTCTTAAGAACAGGATAAGTAGTTGAAAATCAACGTAGCATTTTCCTACTATACCAAAGCACTATGAGATAATAGCCTTATCTAATAAA
>JAECUM010017897.1:0-75180 GCA_016617855.1 Megalonaias nervosa | reverse complement strand
TTTTATAGGTTTAATCTCATGTGATCCATTATGGACAGAGTTATATGATGTTGATTGTAATAAAAAAAAGTTATGGGATGTTGATTGTAATAAAAATAGCTCAAGAACCATTCAGCATATTCTGATGCAATTTGATGTGAACATTGTTTCATATGATCATGATGTATCGTTTATTGGTTTTGTCTTGTCTGCTCCATTGTGGATGGAGTTTAGGCCCTTGGGGACCTACTTCATACCTTTACATGTGCTGTTGCTACTATTAATGGCCCTTAAAGGAGGTGGATTTGAAGCAGTCCATATTAACATTTAGCGGAGTTGGGATCCTGAATGTACAAATTTTCATTTTCCAAGAGTTTTTTATGTTCTGATCCTTACAGAGCAAATTGTAGTGAGATGGGCCCTTTGCACACACGTCACTAATAGTTCTTGTTTGCCCATCCTTTCTCTGTCTTCTGGGGGTTTTGAAACATTCTTTACCTTTTAATATTTGTCATGTGGTGCATATCTACTTATGGTTTTATTTTTCAGGGTTTTGCCTTTATTTACATGTTGCCTACTTGCTTGCTGTGTACTGTATAAGGAAGATTGTGCTGATGCTCCTTTAACCCTTCCCCTTCCTTACACAGATGTACACACACAGAATCTTGCAGTGATAATTGATCAAAAACCAAACAACTGTAAATTACTTAGGAATTGTGATTGATTTTACCCCGGAGAAGGCAGTAAGGAAAAAGAAATTATCTCCATTCAGTAATTAGTGTCTGAAGAGCTTCTGTAAATTTTTATACACACACAAAAAGGCAGAACATATTGTGCTATGATGTTCAGCCATTGGTTGCCAATTTTGTACACAATTACTTTAACTTTAGTTTCCAATATCTACAGTGATCAAAGTTTTATGGACAGCTTGCACTTGGGTAAAGAAGAACCCTGTTGATTTCAGGGTTAAAAATGTCAAAGCTTATGTTTTAAACCCTCTACAGTTACCAGACTTTGTGAATGGCTTGCACTTGGGGGTAAGGAAGAATTCTTTTGATGTTGGGGTCAAAAGGTCAAAGTTCAAGATCACCCTGAAAGATGAAACATGGTTTTCAAACATCATGGATGGCTTGCATTTAGTGTAAGGAAGAACCCTGTTGATTCTTACATCAAATGGTGCAAGGACAGGGTCACTGACTGAAAGAATAAAGAAAATAGTTTGTGCACAATAACATTTGTTTTACATGATATACCACAACCAAACTTTGTGAATGGCTTTCACTTGGGGTAAGGAAGAAGCTTTTTGATTTGTGGTCAAAAAGTGAAAGCTAAAGGTCACTGACTGAAAAAGAAAAATTGTTTCTGCACAGCAACAGCAGTTCTACATCACAAATCTGGACTAAATTTTATGGATGACTTGCACATAGTGTAAGGAAAAAGTGTGTAGATTTTGGGGTTCAAATTCAAGGTCACTTTGACAGAGTAGAAAGATGGTTTCTGGGGAAAATTTTATTTTTCTCCTTAGAGGACTATTAAACCTGGAGTAGGCATATACAGTGCCTTCAAAGTACTCTTTATTTAATTATTATTGTTAGGAATTTGCCACAAAACTATGTGATGAGATCCAGGATTTTTTGGCAGGATCAAAGTTTCAGACACCCACAGATTCCAGGCACATCTTGTAGTTATTTCATGCACGTTTGGCACTATTCAGTTGTTTATTATACATTTCTAGAGTCAGGTGCATGTATGAATCCTCATGTCCATCTGTATTTCTGTACATCACACTATCTTCTGAATGTAGTTAGTCCTGCCATTTGTGGAACTTGGTAAATAGAAAGGAGCTTAATATTAGCTACTACTACTTTTTTTTCTGACTTGTATCCTTTATTGTTATATAGAGGGTACAAGCCAGAAAGAAGTATACCACTAGCTAGCTCCTGAGAATTAGCCTGATAGTTTCAGCAAATCATCAAGAATCTTGGTAAATTTTATTGTCATCTTCTGAAGATGAGAAAGATGACAAATCACTCTACTCCTACAATTTTTGTAAGAGTTATTGCCCTTTTTTAATGTTACAGTTGAATGCATTGCATGTGAGAATCCTGTGAATACTTCATATTTCAGAGCTTTTGAATGATCTCTTTGAAACGTTATGATCATCATCTGAAGATGCATATATCAACAGATGTGCTTCAGTGATTTTTAGTTCTCCTGACCGTAAGGCCTAGTGAGATTATCATATGACCCATCATTTCATGCTGGTAAACAGTGCAACACTCCCAATTTAAGATCACTTTTGGCTAACCACCTTTCCATTCCAAAAACAAATAAAGAACTCTTTACAAAAAGTTTTCATTATTTGTGGTCACTAATTGGGAACAGAATCCCAAAGGATATTGGAGAAAGTGCAAATACAAATGCATCTAATAATATATCTAATTCAGTGGATGAAAAGTGGAACAAGTTTGATTTGACAAATACATTACTACTTTAAGTATAAATTCTCAAACCTTCCACTTAGATGTCTTAATATGTTTTGTACAGTATTTTCTTAGAAAATTTTCAGTTTAAGTCCATATATACATGTTGCTTATTATCAATCTTTTTTGCTCTTTGTTATTATTATTTTCTGTACAACTATGTATACATTCTGTATGTAAATTATCAGAGGGCCACAAGGAGGATTAGTTCCATGTTGCCCTCTTTAAGTAAAGTTATTATCATTATTATTATCATTATTATTACTATGATTATTATTATTATCATTATTATTATTATTATTATTATTATTATTATTATTATGTGCATCATACATACATTAGCAATTGCTGCTTTTAAACTTTTCATTAAACCACTGGACCAATTTCGTCATCAGAGCCCCCTGACATGAAGGGCTTTTAAATTATTTCAAATTATGCTGATCTGCCATCAAATATCACCACAATTACTAAAAATAGTAAAACCCTTTAACTGTCTTCTTAAAACGCTTAACTGAATTTTGTTAAATTGGACAGAAAGAATCCTGGCAGTAAGACCTTTCAGATGATGTTGATCCAATGTAAGAATGGTTGCTGTTACTAAAAAAAAGAAAAGCCACTGTTCCTTAAAATAGAAAAGCTTTTTAGTGACCTGTGCTTCAGAACAGCTGATTAGAAACAGTAACATGGAAAGTGACATCCATTTTAACGCAACATATTTGGTAAACGAAACATTGGAAGATTTGGTGTAATGCAGGGACGGGCAACATATGGCCCGCGGGCCTGACCCGGCCCGCGACAGGATTTTGACTGGCCCGCTGTCACATCCGGCCGCAATAGGTGGATAAAAGCGATTAAGGTATTGATTTAGTAATCTGGCCCACCAAGAACTTCATTTTCCCATATCCGGCCCGCCGACTAGAGAAGTTGCCCACCACTGGTGTAATGTATTTTGGAGGTTGAAGGCACATCCATGGCAGTGAAGATTTATTTTGAGATTGAGTTAATGAGAAAGGGAACTTCACTGAAGCAAATACACAGTTTGTCATTTAATGAGTTCATTCCTCATTTGAAAAGAAACATAATTCAGACAAATGGTAATTATTGTAATAATTGCTGGCCAATAATGAGTGAATGCCATAGGTAAATTACAGCAAGATCTGGAATGGAAATTCCATAGTGCTTCTCATTTCAGGTTAACATCATGATGTTCAAATATTAATCTTTTCATGAGTTATTTGATCACATAATAAAATATTCATTACAATAATGTTAAGTGTCCAAGGAAAAGAGGATACTAGAGTGCAGATGACAAGATGGCACAATAGTCAAGCATATAAGAATCTCTAATTTGTTTTAGCACTACTAGTGCATGAAGTGCTATCTACTATTTTACTTTGTCCACTGCCCTCAGGCTCCTAGGTACAACACTGGGTTTAGGATATATTGTCTTTGAGAATAATTTTTTATTTTTATTTTATTCTACTTCAGGAGCTATTGAGTTTTTTCTATCTTTGCCAAATTGATCTGCAGCCATATCTTGATTCTTGAGTTTTCATATTCCATTATTCTGACACAGTTAAGGTGAGCAGCACTATTTCTGAAAGCTATCGTCAAGAGATGGATGTACCTTAGCCATATCTTGATTCTTGAGTTTTCATATTCCATTATTCTGACACAGTTAAGGTGAGCAGCACTATTTCTGAAAGCTATCGTCAAGAGATGGATGTACCTCAGCCATATCTTGATTCTTGAGTTTTCATATTCCATTATTCTGACACAGTTAAGGTGAGCAGCACTATTTCTGAAAGCTATCGTCAAGAGATGGATGTACCTCAGCCATATCTTGATTCTTGAGTTTTCATATTCCATTATTCTGACACAGTTAAGGTGAGCAGCACTATTTCTGAAAGCTATCGTCAAGAGATGGATGTACCTCAGAGCAGCATATTGTCAGTCACTCCGTTAAAAGCTAAAATTAACGGCATAGTGACATACCTTAACCCAGGAACTGACTGTTCATTATATAAAGGCAACTTTTTGTTGTGCTGTAGACAAGAGAATATGCATACCATTTAATGTCAAACTACAGAGAACATTTATAAGAATTCAGAATTGGGCAGAAGAAAACCAGTTCAAATTTTCAAAATCAAAAACAATTTCAATGCACTTATGCCAATTATATCAAATTCATGATCACCCAAAATATAATCTTGACTATTTTGTTTCTTCTGTGGAGGACGCCAAATTTTTAGGACTTATTTTCAACCATAAACTAACTTTCTGCCCACATATTATAGTAGTCGCATACCTTCCTGTTTGGTCGTACTCCTCTATTGATTTTAAAAGCAAAAAGCTTCAGTATATAGAAAATGCACATAACTTGGTAATTTCATTCATTGATTTAAAAGTTCTAAACTGATTATTGAAAAACACCACTAAACAGACTTTGATTAATTTGACAGAAAGTGTCCTTGCTTGAATGCCTTTAAGACTTATTCAGGTGATACTGTTCTGCCATTAAACATGCCTGCTGTTAATGAAATTAGAAAATTGGGTTTCATGTCTTTATCTAAACAAACTGCTGACAAGGTTTTGACCAATCTAGGCACAAAGTGTCCATTTAGTATTAAATAAATAGTGCTGATATGCCATCAAATAGGAATGAAGAACCTGAAAAATCCTGAAACAGTTGTTTTCATAACATACACAGTGAACAACATTGAAAGAAAGACCTTTTATTGGTGGAAAGCAAGGGAAGTAACACTATACAGACCAGTTAGTATCACAGGTTTGGGGTTATGCAGAGTTTTTCCCCTTATAAAAAGAAAAGTTTTTTCAGTAAAACAAATTATAAAAATAATACACATTAAGGATAATAAAAACTGCTTTTTAGCTAAAGAAAACTATAGAAAGCAATATAACTAACACTCAAACATAATAGCAATTTGATAATATAATTATATGTATAAGGCTTGTTTGTAACATGCCAGTGAATTAGTACAATTTTTGTGGAAGATTTTTGCTGCTGAAAAAATCAGTGAGAATTTAGTCATAAGACAGTGTAACCTCAGGAGTGACGAACTTAAACAATGCACACCAATAAATGAATATAAGTACCGTAATTTCTTGGCATATTAAATTAAGTGAAAAAAGTTTTGCTTTAAGATGAATATATTTCTTGTCAAAACCATATCCAAGTTTATAAGTTTATTTGCAGAGAATTATTCTAAAACTTGGCCACATTTGTAATTCTTTAATATTTTTAATCAAGTTGGATATGTTTGGTTAAAAGAAGTTTGATAGTTGCTATTGTTACCATTTGAAAATGCCAATAACATTAGTTGTTTATATGATATTGCATGTATTGTGAATTACTGTAAGACATTTCATACATTCATTGCCATTATTCATCAATTCTATATGTTAAATGTATATGTTTGTATCATTTTAAATAAAAAATATAGTAAACCAATGGTTTCCTCCTGAAACACTTTCAAGTTTAATTGCCTAGGGCTAAAAACCCATGACCTTAAAATTTTTGTTAGAAGTTTTGATCAGATGGTGGGACTTGAACCAGCAACCTACTGGGCAGGTGTCCAGCACCCTAACCATTTACATCCCTGTTTGGCAAGTGCAGCTAATATCCACAGCAAAGACAGTGACTTCATACATGTATTACAACTAATGGCTACTTGTCATAAACATACATCATTTTGTCCAGTTTTTTACCTGCAACTTTTAGATACAATTTTCCAGTTGTTGGGTATCCAACAGGATTCATTATAGTGGTATTGTTTAGAACTCTGTAGGAATGTTTATTAGATACTAAATTACATGAAAAATGTTGAATAATGTTTTTAGATACATACCTGACGAGCTTATATGATTGAACGAGTTTCATAAATTTCATGTTCAACAAACACAGCTTTGATATGCGGTGGGGAGAATGTGCCAGAACTGCACAGACTAACATTACTTTTTGTTGCTTTATGTTGTTGCTTAGTAGTGACATGCTGTTGGTAATGTATCACACTGTTTCATAATATTTTTGACTTCTCAAAAATAAAAATGAACCGAATGATGATGGATTGATCAAAACAATTACCTAGGTTCTTTTAACGACATACATGCCAGTACTGGTAAGTCATAACCAAGATAATTTCAATAGGATCATGCAATTTAGCATTCCTGTCCTTTTATATACTTACAATCCTAACAGGTGTTGTTTTTTTGTTGCAGTGACATTTGATAGGGAAGATAGTTTGAGATCTTCCACACTACCTCCACCCAAGGGAGCAAACCACTTTCGTCCTAATGGCATCCGCAATAATGTCCTCAAGGGGGAGCCATTGTTTAGCACTCGGAGTAGTATGGCTGTGTCCTCATCAGGTATTAAGGTTCATCTATGCAGTTTTCTGTTTCAGTACATAGATTTTTCTATCAAATTTTGTACGCCACTTCACTTTAAGAAAAGTTATATTGGATTCACTCTGCCTTGCATGATCTTTAGGTAATCCTGAATAACCCTTGGAAAATATGTCAGATTGATTTAATTTTAGTGTGAAACACATTTATACTATAATACCTTTTTTTGCTTATTGCCACCAAAGTTGCAAGGTGGATTCGTGATTGGATGTGCATGTTTCAAAAACTCAAACTTGGTCACTTGTGACCTGCTTTTCAGGTTCAATGAAAATTCTATTAAAAAAAAATAACGGTTACATATTTAACTAACATACTAATCTTTATTTCTTTTATGTGAAAAAATATCCAGTTTTACTCAACTTTGTACATGTATTAAGTACTTTCGTAGATCCCGGGTCTCTGCTCAATGAATATTTTTACAAACATTTGCTATCTCCAAGGTCATTTGCATGGGTTGATCTCCATGTGCTGTATGTTCATATACTTATTATACTTGTATTTAATCCACAGCTGTTTGTCTCAACAAGGTTACATTTGTTAAGTGTCCCTCCATGCTTTAGTATCATGTGTTGCCATGGAGATTGCATAGATATACCTATCTGGTGACATTGGTGGCAGATGTGTCAGCATTAAAGTTTTGTGTGAAGTCTTTTGGTATAGGGGAGACAGTTATACCAAATCTGTGTACATGAGTTTTATTCAGAATTAGTGGAAAGAACAAATTTGATACATCATCGGGATACATCAATAACATTAAACTGACACCTATTCACAAACCCTATCAAATGAGGTCTTTGACATAACTTGGAACAAAACATAATTACTGTTGTAT
Source organism: Megalonaias nervosa (assembly GCA_016617855.1). Classification (NCBI taxonomy): domain Eukaryota; kingdom Metazoa; phylum Mollusca; class Bivalvia; order Unionida; family Unionidae; genus Megalonaias; species Megalonaias nervosa. Next base: position 67,461 of record JAECUM010017897.1, on the reverse strand, counting down.
ATTTATTGCATACTTTCTAAATATTTGTGGCTTTGCAGTGTGAATGAAATTCAAAATGGATTTGGAAGGATATTCTCTGGAATTGTGTAATATACAAATAGAGATCAGACATCTGTATCAAACACCAGATGAACCATGTAAGACCAAATAGATATAATATAGTAAATCAGTGTATTGGTATAGGTGAGAGACTGTGAGCTGTAGTACACTTATTTATGCCCAAGTTAGAAGAACAAAGGGAAAAATCATGCTTTCATTCTACCCAGTCCTGTAAAGTGCACCCTCTTTACACTATTAATGAGAGTAATAAAAGTGAGATACATTATAAATTGGATACATTATATACATTATAAATTGGTTAGCCTTCTACTGAGGTGTGTTCTAACAAAGCTGTGTCCTAATCGTTCATTAACACAAAAAGAGTTTATTTAATGAGTGAAATAAGTAGCATTTCTAAAATGAAATGTGACTAATTTCATGAGATCTTTGATCATTTCCTTGTTTTAACACAGACAGCAGTATACTGAGGGACTTCATATTGAGGGATGACTATTAACTATCACATTCTGTAGTCACATAAATATCCACTTTTCTATTAAAGTGAGAAAATTTCTATTAGAAAAAATCCAGATTTTACATGTTTTATTCAGTTTGTCCATACTGGGGGAGATAACAGATGACAACTCAACATGTACTGCCATCTCACCTCTGTCTGCATGGGTTCGAGTCTAGGATTCGGCGAATGTGGATATGTGAGAAAGCTTGCCAGTAGCTTCTCATGGGTCAGTGGTTCTTTCCAGGGATTTCCCGGTTTCTTCCTCCACCATCAATACTGGCCGCCATGTATAGCCTATCATGTGCTGAAAAATGGCATTAAGCCCCACAACGACAACAACAACAACAACTCAACATGGTTCATACAGCCCCAGAGAGTTGTTTTTCAATTTGTTTTCAAGAACACATTTTTTTTAGAAAGATTTAACCCATAAATTTATTTAATATTGATCAAGATACAAAGGCGTGCTTGATGGTCAATTCCAAAACAATTGTAATATTTTAGGCTGGTTTAAGCAGACATTTGCCTTTCACAAGTATAGTGGGATCACGACATGCTTTATTCAAATGGGAAGGATGGTTATGCACTTAATAAGACTAATGAGGGTACTTTGTAAATTTTCAGGGATTTTTCTGAGCCTGCTTTGGGGACAATATTCAGCCCCATTCCCAATGCCCAAAAAAAAAAAAAAATTTTCCCCCAGTTAGAGTGTCACAAATTCCCAATCAGGACTTTAAAAAAATGTCAGTGCAATTTGTCCTCAAAATTACTATGAATGTAGCCAAAAATCTAAAAAGTCAAAGTAACCCAGGCTATTGAATTATTTAATTGTTGAAAATCCTTTCATAACTATATTTTGTGTATGAAGAACATGCCCTCCAGAATTTTAAAATTTAAATTGGATTCTAAAATTCTGAAGTTTCTGTGTTTATTATTTCTGCACATGAAATGTCTCAGTTCCAGGACTCTATGCCCAATTTTGAAAATGGTGGAAAAATCACCGAATATAGTAGATGACCTTGAGGTGTCACATTCAGTACTATACTCAGGTGTCAAAATGAGATGAAAGATTGCCCTAGAATATGCAACTGCTACAGGCTACAGAATGAGTGTTCTTGTTAAAGTCTTAATTTACTCTCAATTCTAATTAGGGTAGAGGACAAATTTTGAACTAAAACATTGGCCACGGCTCATCTATGGTTAATAATATGCTCTTCATCCATCCTGTGGGACAGATACCCAGATTTTAAATGTCCTGTGGGACAGATACCCAGATTTTAAATGTCCTGTGGGACAGATACCCAGATTTTAAATGTCCTGTGGGACAGATACCCAGATTTTAAATGTCCTGTGGGACAGATACCCAGATTTTAAATGTCTTGTGGGACAGATACCCAGATTTTAAATGTCCTGTGGGACAGATACCCAGATTTTAAATGCTTCATTTTCACATCAGACTTGTTATGGATCAGTGGTCTAGTTTCACATCTTCTATAAAATAACAGTTGGAAGATAGCTGTCAGTTTTCCTTTCCAAACATTTCTTGTCAGAGCATTGCTGTCGTTTACTTGTAACTCGCGTAACAGGACAGGACAAATCAGATATTTAACTGATGATTTCTTTTGTTATCTGGATAATAATTAGCATAAATCTATTGCAACTACATAACGAATATAAGCAGCATCAGCAACAGCATCTTTATGGTTAACATGTATATAAAATGTGTCCATTTATCATTTACTCATAATCCCTCAAGAAACAACTTCAAACATTACTTTAGGAATTTACCAATATTCTCATGTGAAACATTTTCTTAATATTTTTAAAGGTGTTTGTGACCATTTACAATTAGCACAAAACAGCAAGAGATACATCATTGTTTAATGTTCCATTAAATTGGTATTAAAACTTTATTAGGGTAGAAAATGTAACTCATGTAACAAGGATGGACTAAAAATATTTTATTTCTCTATTTAAAATTCATAAAATATTTGGGAGCCAGCGATTTGAGAGGTTTGGTGCTTAAGTAGCTACACCACATCTGTTGGTAATATTTTGTATTCAACTTCTTCATTGCCCCTTAATTTGCCAACTTTCTTGACAAATTTGACTACCAGTGGTAATTCTGATGTGATCTAGATATATAAATATTTATGTACAATGTATTTTTTTAGTTCAGTGGGCCTGTAATATATTAGTACATGTACTTTAAAATGTTGATACAGTCCTAGATTTATATTTTATTGCATTATTTTCATTTGCAATTCTTTATGCACCTCTTGGCTTTTGTGTACACTGAGTGGCATGCCAACTTGTGTAGGGTGACTTCTGAACTAAGCACTTGATGTCAAAAGAAACTTTTTGGTCCTTATCATTAATCTGATGCAGCTGTTTCTATAAAGTCTTTTAATTTTTTATTTTATTTTCTGAAAGTTTTGTATAAAATTGCAGTCAAAAGATTCTAACCTATTTTGAAACAACCCCTGTAACATGCACATTGGAGCAAAATGAGCAAGTGACTTCATATCATATACTGTTCTTAATAATTTTATTGTTGCCAATAAAATATTACTTAAACTAGTAGACAACACCCTGAAGCATTAAAATCAATATATGACTGAACTAGGCCCTTTTTTCCAACCGAATCGACACAACCAAGAACATGTATTGTGTCATGTGAGTTCATCTGTTTTTAGAAAGATGGATTTTCTTAATATAACCATTCACTTTTCATTACAACAATCAATTGATAGGACTGTAAAGTTTTGGTTTTATTATTTTGACCACATATTGGTAGTAAAGACATGCATTGATTAAACAGCATTTGTTTAACAGTCTTTTTCGTATTTTCACAAAAATGAGTGACATCAGAAAACAACCTTGACCTTATCAGTGGTTTTTCGAATTCCACAACATATCATTATTTCTTATGTTTCTGATCTACATGATTAAATATTTAAACTAAATCTACTGTCACATAATATTTAAACTTTGTTTTCATTGAATAATATATCTTCCTCATATTTTTGCGTAGTTATTTAAGAAATCAGACAGTATAATAATGTGGTATTTCATAGACACAGCAGTGTCCACCATTACAGGTTCACATATGGTGGTTTTAAAATGATTTTATAAAGAAAATAATGCAAACATGGCAGTTAAAAAAATCTTCATTTTAACAAAAATTAAGTAAGAAGTGGTCTTTACAGATTATATTCTTTAAAAAAAAAAGTTACTATTTACATACCGGTACTGATATTTAAATTTTGAAATAGAAGTTAGTACATTTTCATCATCAAATAATACACTAATCCTAACTTTAGGAATTGAGCAGTGATATCTTGCTCAGGAAAGGGTTAGTGGTCAGTTAGCTATTAAAACAGGCATGTGAACCTGCAACAGTTTGTTGGTCGACATAATTGTATCAACACCGCATGCAATACATTTCCCCTTTGGCTACAACACAATGCAACACTGTCAGAAATTCCTGGCCACTGTGAGGGAGCATCTCAAAAGTTATAAACTACTGTAATTGTACATCTAAAAAATAGCAGGGCAAAGTCATTTTCACTTTCACAGAAGAAGGTGAAATGTTACATTTTTCTGGCAACTTAGTTGCCCACATCACCAAGTAGCACAACCCCTGCAATTTTTTTTAAGTATATTTGCTCCCCATTTAAAGTATTTTCTTATTTTATTGCATATCACATTACTTACCAGTGCACATAACCATCAGGTAACATCCTTATGGACATCCTTAGCAACTGTAATCAACCTATGATCAGTTCCATGATGGATTTTCACAACAGGATAGCAAGTTTGTCAAATGCAAACTGAATGTCACGTTCAGCTGTTTTTAGTTTTGGTAATAATAGAACTCAAAATTTTACTCACATAACGGTTAATGCGGACAGAGACTGACAGTTTGTCTATAAATTCTTAAATTTGTCAAATGTTTAATATGTAAAATTATTTAAGTTTTCTTTATTCAAACATGATACAAAGTGACTCCACAATGAACATCTTACTATTTAATTTACTGAAAGTATTATGACAGGGCAAGTCGTTGATCATCACATAACTGGTCAGACAGACACATCACATGTAACAGTGGGGTGATAAAAATTAAATTTTTTAACATTTTTCCAACCAGCATCACAAATTTTACAGGTTATGAATCAGAATGCCCAAGTTTGTACCAAACAGCCATAGTTTTATGTACTTGAAATGATAAAAAAGCTGTTGTAATCTTTTTTATGTAAATGAGTAGTGTCCCATTTTTATCTGTCTGGAATGTAGTGTTTTTGGAAATGATAGAGGAAATTAATCATTAACAAACATGTGTTATATCAAAACTGTCTTTATTATCACAGTAGCACATGAACATTTATGAGCAATTAAAGTCTGAAATGCTTTTCACAGCCTCTTTTAAACAAACACTAGCATCTTATAATAGGCTGTAGACAGCCCTATCCACTTGTTTGCCATAATAAAATTTCCATGTAAGGGATATCAAGAATCTTTTGCAAAACAGAAAGAAAGACAGAAGACTACTACACTGTGTTATTTTCAGGACTGGTAATGGGTGTTTTTTTTTGTTTTTTTTACATGTTCCAAGGCATTTTCAAGAAACAAATAGTTTATTCCAGACTTTCTAAGGAATTCATCTGATTTTTGTTAAAAATAATGACTGATTATTTGAAGACTTGAGGTTACTAGTATGTCATCAGATGATTATAACTAGATGTTCAGTTCATCTCAAATTGGAGGAAAATATCCCCCCCCCCCCCAACCAGTGCCCAAAGCATTTGATGCAGTGGATGATGACGACTCAGACATTCACCTCCCATAGGAGGAAAATTTAAGCAATTATAAGATGACAATGAAGAAAATTCTAAGTTCACCTCATAGTGAAGGAAAACTGTAGTTCACATTACGATGAAGGAAAATCCCCACCCCCAAAGCATTTGATGTGAATGGATGAGGAGGGTTCTTTGAAAATATTTGCCAAATGTTGGAGTCCACCTCGGATGTGGGAAGTTGCAGGTTCAAACCCCAGCCAACTCATACCAAAGACTTATAAAAATGGTACCAACAGCTGCCTCACTTGTCGCTCAGCATTAAGAGGTTAGTGTTAGGACTGGTCGGCCCAGTGTCAGAATAATGTGACTGGGTGGTACATCATGCCACATGTCTGCGGCATGATGCACAAGTGCTAGACATCACTATAAACTGCCACACTGCTGACATCATAGCGATATGATGGAGAATTTTTTAAAGCTACATTAAAAGTCCAAATCACACACACACACACCAAATGCCGGAAGATTTAAATTCCATGTTGCTGACAGCATTGAATACCAGGCTCAGCTTATAGACTTTAAGGAAAAACAAGTTGTGCCCCATGCAGCTGGTGCCTATTGTCCTTTTAAAGAGAAAAGGAATTTGCTGTTGTCCAAAGAACCCAAACAGGATGGACGGTAACACCAGGGTGGGAACTTCAATCCTCGAGCTTTTGGCTAATACTTTAAAGAATCATCCTTATCCATTGCATCAAATGCTAAAATGATTTGGTGTGGAGGTGGGTGGTGCTTTTCCCCATATTAGACCAAAAGCCTGTCAGATTCAAGATGCTTTTCTGAACACAACAACAAATTCAAGTGAGGTTGTAAAAGAATTTAAACTATAGACTATCGTCATTTCAAAATTCATATGCAATATACTTGCATTAGGAACCTGAGCAAATTCCATATTCAGAGTCAACTGACATGTATTCAATAACAAAGTCCCTCATTTCATTACAAACTTAAACAGTTCCATCAAAATTAAATGTTCTATCCAGTCCTATCTCTGAAGGACCACATCAGTGATCATCATCTCTGGCTGGGCAAAATCCGTGTTGTAAAAATACTGGAAAGTGTCAGATTTATATCAGTCTTCAGTATCCAGAATCTGCTTTGAATATAAACCTGCAGACATGCTCCATGTACTGAATGAGCTTGTAGTATCTATACCCATCATGTCAAGAACATTTTTCACCCAACATTAAATTGTTGAAATGGCACTGGGTTAGAAAAGAACTTTTAAATGAAATACTTTTCTTGGCCTATCTGATTGCCTTAAGATAGGCTATCAGAGTAGTTACATGGCAGAGACACTTTTGCCTGAATTTTAACTGATTTTAGACGTTTCCCTGGTTTTGAAGTCTTTAAAAGCACTGGGACAGTAAAGATCCTTCTGAATAACCCTGTGATCCAAAGTAATTAAAGCGAGAGTTTATAGTCTCTGGGCTGTTATCAGAGCAATCAAAAAGATCAGTTAGCATTGTCACATTTAGAGCTTGCAGTGGGAAAAGAACTGAAAAATCTAAAACCTTTTTAACATCTAAAGTAAGGAGTATCTGAGTTTTAGAGGTTGGGCATTAAAAATACCTCTCACTACTCCGCTAATTGGTCATTTTCATTAATTTCCAAATTCCTAATACAGTACCAAGTCTGTACCAGCACTGATTTTATAGTGTTTACAACACTGTAAGAAGCCCCTTGTCAGTGAAGAGGAACCAGGTATGAAATAATTGTTGACAGTTGGTTTGATGGGATTAGCATTCCATTTGCTACAATGCAAAACCTGTGTTTTCAAAACCAAGTTAAATTGTTTCTAAGGAAGCCATCTCTATCATATGAAGACAGTTTGTAACTCCATGACTTTCTAATCCAGCCCTGATACAATATAGCCTGTCAAAGGTATGAAGCATTACGGATGACTTTCTTGACAGTAAGAAGATAGAGCAGGATTCTCCACTTTAAGAAAAGAACTGCAATCTGACATTTTTCTTGTAATGCCATTGGAAACCAGATTCGAGTTGGCCAAAGCGGAACTATTATAATTGCTTCCACTACCTAATCTTCAGCAATTTTGAGTAAGGCCCTGAAGGGAAAGATAATATTTGGGGTGAAAGGATAAATCGATGTATCAGTATTTTGCCCATATCAATACTCATATTGATACAAGCAGTGAAGAATCAATACAATTTTTAAAAAATGCCCTATACAAGTTACAAGTGGTGAAGAATCAATAAAAATTTTAAAAAATGCCCTATACAAATTACTTTAATCTTCAGTATTTGTGAATAATTCTAAGTCATTTGCCTTTTTATTCTTTTAACTGAGAATTTATCTGAGATGGCCACACCAGGAACATGCACTTATTTACGTCAACTTATTTATGAGAAACTATGGAGGACCACTCACCTTCTGCAAATTAGCAAACACAACGTGAATAACTCATGTGGTTTTAAATCTGCCCCACTCCCTTACCAGTTCCATGTTTTTTAATTATTTTATCTGTCAGTATGCTCAGCCACTGTTAACATATATCAACATAAAGAAGAATACCAGATTTGTTCACCATGTATAATTTAAGTACATTATTGGTCATTGAATAACCACTTTTATAAGAAGTGTCACTATTGCTTCACATCTCAAGTTTTTTTTTTTATTACAGCTTTACTTCCGGTGTGTCACACAGTGAAATATGCTACATTAAATCCTGACTAGTGGTTATTGTTTGTTTAAGTCTAGAATAAAACAATAACTGCAAATCTAAGCTAAATGCAGCTTATTCACTGCATGAAACACTGAAGTATTACATCCAGATTTGATCCAGATAGAGACAAAAACATCTGAGAAACTTGTGCAAAAATGGCTGTTAAATGATGTGCAAAGTATTTAAATCATACATTGGGAACAAGTTTGGAATGTCTCCATTTATGTTAATATGTGATCAGCAGTTGAAAATGCTGATGGAATAAAAACAAATTAGCACAGAATTGGCAAGGAGGCAGATTCCAAACCTCACGAGTTATAGTCCATAATTTCTGTTTTCACTCAGTCAATGTTTTACATCAGCAGGAAGTAAAATGTGATGAATTTGGTTGTTAGTCATCTTGTTCTAGATGAGAGTTTCCTTACATGAGGAATTTACACTATTTCCTCTGTTCTGAAGATAACACTGCAATACTTTTCAAATTTTAGTGAAGACATGAAATCAGTAAGAAAATGTTTTAAAAGCATTCATACAGTGCAAAACAAAGGAAGTGGTAACCAAGATGAGTCCTGCACCAGAGCAAATGGGGCAGCCTGAAATGGCCTAAAAGATTGAATACAAATCATTGACACCTAACTTCTTGTCTTGGATGAAAATGGCATATGAACAGATGATAGGTCTATGCCTGTTCTATCTAATCTGCATGCATGAAATACAACCAATATGTTATTGACTCTCTGGTCTTAAAACAAGTGATAGAAAAGAGTGAGAAGCAACAAGCTTTGTAAAATTCAACAAATAATTTATTTCCCTAGAATACAAAGTGAAAATGTAAAATAAAGAAATCGACAGTATTGTGAATTAAATCCCAAATAATTCTAGAATTACAGACACAAGTCCTAAACATTAAAGTTCTGAATAAACTTTAGTGGAAATCCAAATTAAATCCAATGCTGGAAACATTGATGTGTCTGTGGTGGCCCATGTAGTGGTGATGTGCCAACTGTTTCTTGTTGGATCACAAGAATACAATCCAAGAGTATATCCTTATTAAAATGTCACTGTAAATTCAAGTCTCTTTTTCCAAGAATGTTATTTTTTAGCACTTTTTATTTCCTGAGAAGAATCACTTGAATTAAATAATTTGAATAACTACATTCCAGACCAGATGAATTACTGGACACAACAATAATACAACTGATTCTGCTAAGATCTTAAAGCACAAATAATTAATTTCTAGAAAAACAAGATTACAATGTCCACTACCTGACCTTGGGTCACAATTAGCATTTTATAACAACAAACTATTGCCTAATGGAAAGTTTCTTTTTGGAAGGCTCCAGATGTTTACAAGACAAAATCTTAGTTATAATTAGAAGTCTGTTTCTAAAATTATAATATAAATTAGTAAACAACAGGTAGACCCAACATTTCTTAGGGAATTTTCAAAGTTCTGGACTCAGATTGAGATAAACATGTTAACTACAAAACCAGAATCAGTGATTCAGGTCAGGTAGAAAATGAACTTGATTTTGGACAAGGTCAAGACCAAAATACAATTATCCATAGCAAATAATGAAAACAATTTTTTAAATAAAAATTAACAAGCTAGCAATGCAGATTAAATATACCTAACAATGTCAGCACATAAAATGACACCACTCTACCACTGAGAGACCTTCTAAAAATGAAGACTATCAAGTTGATATTTGTTTTGATAATGTTTCATATCATAGGCTGTGTATTGAGAATCTCATTGATATGTGGCAGAGGTGCATCATTTCACCACTATAAAATATAGAATGAGAAAACACTTAAGGAAGATTTTTATAAAAGCATCTATTTTGCTACAGCTTCAGGATCTGGCTGCCATAACATATATGGTTTAATTTTGAAATTTAAATTTGAAGTAAACAAATATGTGTTTGGCTTTAAAAGTACTTTGTACAGTGTCGTAAAATTTTGGGGATTGGGTTTCCATTCAGTTGAATCACAAAAGTTTCTGGACAGTGAAACTGCAAGAATGTTGATGTGTCCAGGAATATGAGTTGGAGAAAGAAAACTTATGTTCAAAAGCCTAGAGCCAGAAATCTTTGGCCAGGACTAAAAGATCTCCTTTAGATTGATCCTTATTATTTATGAAAGCAACAGATGTATTGTTTTAATCAAAATGCAAACATTATTCCGAGACAAACATAGACTGTGTAAGCCATACAAAATTGTTCTTAGTTCACAATGATTTATGTGATGGCTTGTTTCCTTTGAACTTTATGTGCCATTTGTGGATCTGTGCACTCCAAGAGTTTTCATGGATGTGATTTGCAAAAGGCCTGCAACTTTTAGATCAATAAGCTCCAATTGTTCTTTAGAAAAAAGTATCAGACTGGGCAGTGCTTTGATATGAAAGTACATTCAGTCTTGTAGCCACTCGCAGTTTGCCAAACCTATTGGTCAGAAGAGAGAGTCTGCAAGAACTGTTTGTGAACATGCAATGCATCACAGTGACTATTTAGATTGTTCGGACCAGTTGGTATTTGCAACTGACTCATTCAACTTGCATCCTGGTAAAGGGTCCAGAATTTGATTTAAAATTCCTGCCAAGGGAATTCTTATAAATCCTCTGCGTAACAAGGTCATCTCTTACATGCACTGATGCATCTTCTCCAGAAATGTTTTCTTCTGATACTAAAAGATTCAACCTAGAGAGATGCCATTGTCATTTCAGCCAGTGAAATTTTAACAATGATCTGCTTGGCAGTGAAAACTCAAAAAGCACTCCCCAAAAGGGTAAGTGAATCAGTCAAATATTTCTTTGCCAAGAGCCAACACATACTTCCACCTTGTCGACTTGAGACATCTACAAAAGGGGCACAGTGTCCTGACCCAGCATTTTCAGAACCTCTTACAATGTTCTTTATTTAGAACCAGCAAATCTTGACAGTAAATACCACATATCCTCATTAATATGTGACACACACAGGTTTTTGGCACTGACTGGCACCAGATACTCTTCTAAGATGTTCAAAACACTTGCTTTGTTCTTGATACAAACTACAGTACCAATAATCCCAGCAATTTGCTGGGGGTATCTCTGGTCCAGTTGAATTCTTGAACTTAAAAATCTTAGGAATACCAAATCCACCTCATCACTCACCTCCCCAGTATTAATGTTGGGTTCTACACTATCAAAGAATCTGCCATTAATATCACCCATGAACTTGAAGGGAGATACTATCAGAAATGTTATTTAAAGGCCTATCTTCTCCATGCTTCCCACTGAGAACCAAATTGGACACAAGCAGCAAAATATTTTCATGCAAGTTCTTTATCCTCCAAATTCTTTGATTCAGTTTCTGTGTGCCCCATGCCCAAATCATATTTCTATAGGTTTCAATCATACCTAAGTTTTTTTATGTGAGAACATTCCCTGAGGCAGCCTACCATTTCCAGAAAGGGCCCTAAGCTTATGCTGTCAGGCTTTCCCTACCATTCTTTGTACCACCAGAACCAGATGCCACAGGTTCTGCAAACAATTGGAATGAAAACTTCTTTCCATTTGTGCTTTGAAACAGTGTTCCCACCTTTTGAGAAACCAAAAGGATCATCCTCATTAGAGGCCTCGGAACTTAGGCGGGTAATTAGGAAGAAGGCATTGTCCCCAGAAAAGAATTCGTCATCCAACAGAAATGATAAAATATTTCCTGGAGTGAATGAGGACCAGGTTGAGAGTCACCATTATTAGGCATAAATATACAGTTTTTTTGACAAAATAAAAACATAAGCAAGAACTATCTCAAAAGAAAGAATTTTCAGTGTGTGAAAGCCATATTACCATTTGGTACATTGAGTAATGTCACATTCTCAACAAAAAAAGGCACTCACCAGTTGCTGGGGCTTATATAAGTATGGGTCACTGGCAAAACTGGTTTTGTCTTGTAATCTGTAAATAGAGACAGGTACAATACTCCATGCTTTCAGTAATATGCAACTTCAATCCAAGAGGCTTTTGACCAATCATGCAATAAGAGTATGACAATAAAGAAAATTGAATTCAGTTATGGTTTGCAATGAAAGGGTGAGTGTTGTGTATTATGCCTGTGTGCACAGGAGTTGTCATATTGTAATTTGCAACTTAAATGCAAAGAGCATTATAGCTCAGCTCTGCCGTCACATTTTATTTGTTTAGGGTGTTTGTTTGAAAGCATACAAATAAGGAACATTCTGTACTTTGATTGTCCAGTATGTTATGCAACATTGACATGCCTCAGTTTATGCTGTCTACTGCATGTTCTACACAGAAATATGCTGCATGCCATGTTGTCATGCAATTTCTCCTATACTGTTGAATATGGAGGCTTCAGACCTTGGGATGCAAGTTGTTCATTGAATGGTGTATTTAACAGTCACAGAAACTCTGTAAAAATCAATCTATCTCTTCAGTTGTAGAGATTTTACATTATGTAATTGTTTAATATTTATTTTTGGAATCTACCTTGGTGGGGATAGACGAGGATTTTGTGTCATGACCTATCCCGAGCAGAGCTCTGTCACGTTTAGACCTGAAACTGTGAGAGTGAAATGATAAGGGTAGTCACCATGATAGCATTTCAAAGATCAATTGTCAAGCAAAGTGGTTTGACCTGCCTATTGTGAAGGTTCACTGACCTATATCACCATACCATTCTGTGGTAGAAGGATTATTTACATCAAAGGTTTGTGTACATGTACAGATATAATTAGCTTATTACATAATATGGATCTCTTTTGTTATGATAAACATACAGTGTATATAGCCATGGATTTACAACCCACTATCAATAGATAAAGGTTTTGTTTTCACATAGAAAAATATATTTCGTATATTCTCGGCAATACAATGGACCTTAGGTGACATTTTGATTTTGAAATGTGTGCAAGTTTAGACCACAAACAGATTGAGGTATTATACTGTGTATTAATTTCTCCTTCCTAATCATGAACTTATTGAAATATTGTCATATTTTCTTGGTGCATGTACTAACATGTTTGTGTATGAGGTGTCTGTCCTGATATCTGCCTCTTCCCGGTAATCCTGTTGCATGTTCTGTTTCTTATTTTTTGAACATTTTTGCAGCAGCAGCCAATATTTGTAGGCAGACAGACAAAATTAAAGTTGGAAATTCCTGGCAATCTTTAGTTGTTCTACACAAAACAAGTAGTCAATGAAGTATATGTGACAGCATCTGAGTTTTGAATTTTGTTCCAGAAAATTTTATTTTACTTTGACTTGTTGATGAAATGTTACTGTTAGAATTGAAATGTTGATAACACGTATTTCAGATTAATTTGTTTTGTTACTTAGTTACACTTAAAATTATCTGATTACTAATTTATTCCTTAAGTTTGTTTCAAATGGCATTGCAGATGATTTCACTAATAAACAAAGAAAGTTCCTTTACATGGATTTCAGTAATTCATACCAATTTTAGCTCTACTGGTCATAGACCAGAAAATCTTCTGGCTTGACCTGTCTCTGTTCTCAGTCATCCATCATGTGTCTGTTCTCAGTCATCCATCATGTGTCTGTTAATACAACTTTTTTATTGCTACTGTTCTGAAAGTACTTCAGGGTTTATCACAAAACTTTACACACACATTCATCTGAAGGTCTATTTGGTCATAAATGAAAATGCTGCTGTAATGCAGACATCCAATATATCAACCACAGCAGCCATCTTGAAAATCTTGTCACTACTCCTGAATGGATGGTCTGGTCATATGGGGCTTTCACTAAAACATCTTATAGTCTAGTTGGTCATAAATGAAGACATTACTGTAGCCATCTTGAAAATCTTTTTACTGTCTCTCTTCTTGGATGGAAAGGCAAAATTGCTTGCAGTTTTCACAAGAAACCTTACAATGTCTAGTTGGTCCTAAACAAAAATGGTGCCACCATCCAACATGGCCACCATTGACCATCTTGAAAGTTTTGTTATTATTACTCCACCAGAATAGATGGTCATATCAACTTGGGACTTTAACTAAAAGACTTCTTATGGTGTATAAATGGTCCTAAATAAAAATGGCACTGATCTGAAATTGAATATGGCCTCAACAACAGCCTTCTTAAAAATCTTGTTATTGCTACTCCTTTTGAAATTAAAATTATATCAGTATGGGGTTTTCATTGGAAGGCTTCTTAAAGTGTCTGGTTGTCTTAAATAAAATTGGTTCCAATCTGATTACCAATATGGCTGCCACGATGGTCCCCCAGAAAATCTTATGGCTGCTACTTCTAGATGGAAGTCATTTCCACAATAGGTTATCACAAGAAGACTTCTTATGATGTGAAGTTAACAGTAAATGAAAATAGTGCTTGTCTGTCATCCATTATAGCCAGCAAAGCAGTGATCCTGAAAATCAAGTTATTGCTACTGCTTCTAAATGGAAAGTTGTATCAACATGGGTTTTTCACCCAAAGAATTACTATATCTAGCTGGGCCTGAATAAAATTGGAGCCAGCCTAACCTCAAATATGGCCACCATTGCAGCCTTCTTGGAATCTTCATTGAGCTACTTCTAAATGGAGGGTCATATCAACATGAGGTGCACACAATCGCCAGAATGAAAATGATGCAAATCTGACATCTAATACAGCCTCCATCTTGGAAACTTGTCCAGAATTGATGGTAATGTCAACATAAGGTTTTTGCAAAAAGGCTTCTTATGATATCTGATTGGTCCTTAGTGAAAATGGTGCTCTGTAGATCTACAGTACTACAATAAACATGTTGAAAATCTTGTCAAAAATTCGGCTGAATGGATGGCCATATTGGCATGGAGTTTTCACCAAAGGTCTTCGCACAGTGTTACGTTTGTCATAAATGAAAATAGTTCCAACCTTGCATCCAATATGGCTGCCACAACAGCTAATTTGAAAATATTATCACTAAAGAATATCAGAGATATTTCATCACTCAATAGATAAAAAGAAGAAATGGTCTTTTCTTGAATTCCTGGAAATTCTTTTTGTCCTAGAGAGCATCAAGTCCTTCAAGGGACCTTTGTTTGATGTGGCACCAATTATCATTTGTGGTGTGATTTGAAAACAACTATCATTAACAATAGTTTATTTTTTTTCATTCTTTCTGTTAATAGGCCATATATCAGATCTCTGTGTGCCATATTGTATGCACCCAGGTGACTTGATTTTTAAGTATCAGATACACTTTCTTAAATGTCAACACTTTTTTGTTTTTAAAACCCAAATAATACTACAGGTTTTTTTATTATTGCTAAAGCTGCACAAATGAGAAGATTTACTTGAATTAAAATGCATAGCTTGTTGTGTTACCTGTGAGACCAGTTAATAATGCTTGCTGTGCAAAACTGATAGAATTTGCAGATTAAGTTTGAACTTGCTTCAGTTGCTGCTGTTCTTCTATTATGCATAATACTGTTATGTCAAAGATATCATGGTGGAGCAAATTAAATTATATACTAGGTCCACATACATTACCGTAGTAGTTGACCCTGAGATTCTAATGGTGAATAGAAGTGCTTCGATTACCTGGCTTGCTGTGATCAATACAGTTCTCCCAAACAAAAGATAGCCAGCAAGCCAAGGCACCATGTATAGAGTCATTGCTTGTTTGAACACAGGTGAGGTTGTTTACCTTCCAACAAGTTACCTGCCAGACAAGTTAACAAATGAAAAACAGAACCTGATGTCAGAAAGACCATATATCAAGGACACTAGAAAGTTATTGGAAACAGTCAGCATGCAGCTGCAGAGAGGTTGGTATGAAGGATGGGATATTGGCTTGACAATGGCATAGATATTGTTTTCTATTCCACTGAATTGTTTTCTTCTCCATTGATCAATAACATGGCCTGTATTAATGCATTGCTTATTATATATTTTCTCAAGTTTTACTCAAAGGAGTATGTGTTTTCTGTGTAACGTACACATAATAAAACAAATTGACAACAAACTTGAACTTCATAATTTTTTGTATGTAATTATGAATGGCCTGAACAGTGAAACACATACTTGGAAAGATTGTAAAGTACCGGTAGTCCAGTTTGATAAAATCAGCACTTGACAGGTGAAAATTGTGTCATCATTATATTACGGTGTTCTCAAAATGACTTCACTTTTTCCCTCTGTGTATTGTAATACTATGAGTTCTGGGAGATATTGGACATAATGTGTTTCTTATTAAGTTATGAAAATTATTGTGCAGCTTTGATGATTGCAGTAACAGTCCTGTAAATTGGCAACACAGACTTTCTGATGTGGAAACACTGTGTGATCTCAGTAACTGTGTACTGCAAAAATTAAGTCCATACCCTTTTCTTCATGTATGTAATGAAAGAAGTTTGCGATCTTCAACCTGTGAAAATTTGATGAATTTTTAAAATACTCATTCATCTAGTATATTGCAAACAGTGTCATGACAGGATGCATTTTCCCACAAATTTACGATCCTTACTTGAAGACAGATATAGAACTAAGAGTAATGCAAGAAAATGTACACCAGCCTTTCTTTTTTTGGGCAATTTCTGATTACTTGAACCTATATTAAAATACTTATTTTCTTTTAGGAGTTAAATACTATGACATTTCACAACTGTTTGTCCTTAAGAGAATTTTTGTCACACTTGGCCAAGAGGGGAAAAACGCAAAATGGCCCTATCAGTTTTCAACATAATGCATATACAGTCCTTGTAAGAAGAACAAAGGAATTCAGTATTTAGTTAAGAAGTTACCTTCCATGTAGTCTTTTGCCACAGAAAAGTATTGTGTAAGTTCTCTCTCTCTCTCTCTCTCTCTCTCTCTCTCTCTCTCTCTCTCTCTCTCTATATATATATATATATATATATATATATATATATTTATCATTGGCCTAGCATAAGAGGTTACTCTGTTTGGTAAACTAGCACATTCCTATTATCCCATTTCTTGTAGGATCTAATTTTAATTGATGTGTTACTCATAAAATGTCTGCATGGTGCCAGTATTCTACCTGGAAGTCTCTATTCAGCCAGATTTATGTGAAATACTGTAGTATAATCCTATGTTGTTCACAGAAAACCTCTGCAAGCCCAGTAATTGATTGCATCAATAAAAACTGTGGATTGCTCAGGATTATATTTGCCAGCAGTGCCAGACTGGAATGGAATGTACATATTGCATATACACATTTTGTTTTTGTCTGCCATTGAAAAGCTGTAGACAGATGCAGTGGATATAGCAGCAGATTCCTATTTGGTACTGTCTCTGCAATTTAGGTGGTCATATTTGGATATCACTGTTTGTCATCCTCATCCATTGATCTTGGAATAATGGCTATGGCATTGGAAAATAAGGATGATACAGACACTTGCACTGAAGATAATACTGAAAGTAAGGATTAGAAGGATTACATGGGAAATTTTCTATCTTTCTAATATTATTTCTTTATGATTTTGTAAGTGTATAAGCAGCTGATTCTTAACATAAAATTGTAACATAATTGTCGCTATATCTTTCATTCTAATATTATTTCTTTATGACTTTTTAAGTGTTTAAATCTGTTCTTAACATAAAATTGTAACATTGTTGTTGGCAGAAAAGTGCATATAGCCTTTATGTCTGGCTATTAAATACTGAATGTGAGACAGAAAACAAATTGAAACAGTTGAACAATTTAGCAGTCATATACTGCTACCTCAAATGTTTGAAATTTATTTCCTTATAAGGCAAAATTTAAAAAAATATGTGTTTATCTGAATACATTGAAAAAAAAAAATATTACAGTTGGTTTGTTGGTACAAATATTGAGGGTGTGGCAGTGTGGGTCCAATCTGATTTAAATGAAACATTAACTAGAAAGCAAGCATCACTCGCATCCTGAATTTGACTTTGATCATAGTTACATCCCTTTGTTATTTTTTGTTTCACCAAAAATGAATGCAGGGTCTGCATGGAAAAATAGTCAAGTTGCCAGAACCACACTTACTTTTTTATTTGGCCAAATAAATGAAGCTCTTATATTCTAGAAGTATCTTATGATTGCCATTTTTTTGGTTAAAACTTAAGTTATTAGGTATAAAATTGTGATGAAATCAACAATGGTTGAATTTTTTATGTAAAGATTTATGTGAATTCAAAGTGCAAGACAGCATTCCTTCTTTTTAACTTAAATATATGTACAGAAATTTTGCATCAGTACCATGTAATGATTGAAATGAATGACACATAGCTAATAAAAGAATCTATTTTTTTATCAGAGTTTTAGTTTAATGTTTTTCAGCACAGAAACACACGAATGGTATTTAATGTCTAGGCAGTTGGAACAAAGTGCCTTGCCCAGGGACATGCCATGATAACTGACCCTGGTAGTTCCAATGATAGGATTTGGACCCACACCAGTTTCAAGTCCAACACACTTACCATTTAGTCATTTTGGTTCCATATTTATTGGAAAAATAATGTTGCATTCTTGGCACAAACCTCATTTTTAAAAACTAAATTAGCACATAAAATATTGCTCATTATTAATAAATGTATTTAAAAGGGAGAATACTAAATAGGAGGTTAGGAAATCATAATTTTCGTGGCAGCTTGAGTCATATAAAGCTGATGTTTTGCGTGAGTACATTTTAGAGCAAGGCCAAGTAAGGTTGATACGCCCATGACCATACCATTGGGGGGGGGGGGCCAAAAAATAATAAATTTTTTTGCTAATAATCCATAAAATATTTGATTCTTCCCTATTGTACATACACTAATTTACTTCTCATGCACTTTTTTTTTGTCTGTATTGTATGTAATTTGTCGATGGATTTATTCAGTGTGATATTGCTTTTCATTCATGTAATTTATTGAATGAGATTAAGCAAAAGTGGCCATGACTTAAAGGAGGAATGCCTTAAGTAACTGACCCTTCGAATCTGAAAACTATTCTCTGTCCACTAATTAGCATATATTTTTAATTTTTAAATTGAATTAGCATATTTCTCCCTGAAAAAGAAAAGGTGGTGTTTGAAAGGATATGTTTCAATTACTTAAATTTCTTGAAAATTTAATGAAAATGTTCAGAGTTAAAATAATTGAAATTGTAAATTTTACATCATAAAGCCAGATCTTTCTAGGTGATCCACATTGGACAGTCTTTTGTCTGACCACTGCATGATCCATGTTGGACAGACTCTTGTTTCAATGCCCAGCCCAACCCACCCCAAAAGAAATACGGAATTAGGTAAACATTTGCACTTTCCTGGGAGATAAAATTGGACACTTGGCTTGAAATTTTTCTTATGTGATAGCTATTTACATTTGCTTTGCCCAGGGCAGTGAGTCAGTTGAAGCAATATTTTTGCAATGAAAGGTAGCCATAACACAAACAAAAGAGACCAAAAGTCAAATACCAGTTTGCTTTTGATTATAAAAGCTGATACCAGTCTAACACCCTCATTTCTATTTGATACTCAGTTTTTAACACTGAATGATTTCTAGAAAACAATACAGGAGCAAAGTATGTGGCAGCCACTCAGTTCTATTTGGGAAGTTTCTTGATGACATGGTAAGGTTCTGTTTTTAGTAATATTTGAGCCCAGCAGTCACATTGGCTTGTATTAGTGTAAACAGAGAAGTTTAGTTTTGTGGGTTTAATGCCATTTTTCAGCACATGATAGGCTCTACATGGCAGCTAATATATTTGATGGAGGAAGAGCCTGGAAAAACATGCCTTACACCACTGAGCCACCCTGGGCCCAAAAGTTCTAAGAGAGAGCAACATTGGCAAGTTTAAAAATGATGTGAAGTTTTAAATCTTTAAATCATTAAACTACATTGCGTTTCTTATACCGTCATTTATTTTACCTATATTCTTCCAAAATCTGGCCCATCTATGACAAGCTACAGTAGCCTAGCTTCTACATGGTATATCAGCTATCTCAACTCTCAGATAATATTTACTTACAATATTAAATGGTTGATTGTTTTAAATTTTGCTTTGAAACTGGCAAGCTTTCCAGGTACAATTAAATCTTATGTTCAGGAAAATTTTTGTGTGTTTTTTTTTTTTTTTTACTTTAGTAAACACAATATTTGTTAAATCAAATTACTAGACTTTCAGTGATATGTACCCACCATAAGGTAGTGTGTATTGTTTTACGATGCCCATCTATTATTAATTTGATTTCAACACAGTAACTTGCATTGTCTACCATCAACAGTTACCAGTCTACGTGAATGGCTTGCACTTGGAGTAAGGAAGAACCCTATCAATTTCAGGGTCAAGGTGACAGTGAATGAAAGAAGAAAATTGTTTCTGCTCAATAACTCAGTTCTCTACCAGCAGCAGTTACTAAATTTTGTGTATAGCTAGTACTTACAGTAAGGAAAAATCCTTTTGACTTCAGAGTTAAAAGGGGCAAAGGTTATGCAGGGCCACTGTGACTGAACAGATAAATATGGTTTCCATACAATAATGTTCTGCATCACTTAATTCAACCTTGTGGATGGCTTACACTTGCCATTAAGAAGCCTTTAGATTTTGGGGTCCAAGGTAAAAGGTCAGGGTCACTGACTGAAAGAAAAAAATGTTTCTGCACTAATATTTAGTGTATCTGCATGGAGGGATGTTAAACATAAAGCAGGTGTATCATGTTCCATTCATAGTACTCTCTTTAGACGACACAACAGCATGTCCTAAACTCTGTAAGTCATAGTCTGTGAGGGCATCACATTATTTTTCCTCTGACACTATTTTTGCTGTCAAAAGAGTGAATTTCTTTTATTCTGGAGACTCATTTCCAACCATTTTGGGAAAAAGATGTAAAGATTGTTTCCAGAACTTGTTGTCCAAACACCAAGCCTAATGAATTTTATATTACTTTTAGATAGACTTAAAGAAATGAGTTGGTATGATAGCTGTGCTTGATAGAAAACTTAAAAATTTGCAGGGATATTTTATACCAAAGAGGTAGTTGCAACAGCAAATTTCATGCTGGTTTCTTACATATCTTAGAAGCTTGTAAAAAAAAATTCAATCTCTGAGTTTTTGAAAGTTTTCTAAATTTTCAAGGTTTTGACAGTGTGATTAAAGGAGCCTAGGTGTATGCTTCAAATTTGACTATCCATACCCCTGTTCATTACATGTATTTGAACACCTTCCATCTTTTCAGATTGCCAGAGGTATAAATTCATACCCACAACACATTATCCACATAGGTGTTCTTTGGTACTCGGAGTATCTGAAAATTGTAATGAACATGTGTAACTGTGATTACTGGTAATTAAAAGTTTGTGGAAATATCAGATCTTAAATTTGTTTTCAGTGCTATTTCATATACATGTTTGTCTCCTTTATATTTTGGCATACAGGTCATGTTTTGCTATGCATCATATATATTTCTCATATCTTTGAAAAGGATGATTTATTTTGACTGTATCATATAGATGTTGACTAAAATTATAAATTTTGGACATACTTTATGCAGTGCAAAAGTGTACATTATTTTCAAGAAATTAAGCATATCTCAACATGTTGATAATGACAGTGAGAATGCAGTGGCCATCACATGCCATGGACATGATACCTGGATCTTGCTGTCTATTAATGCACATGAGATGGAAATTGACAGCATTTATTCCCTGCCCTGTCAGTTAGGAAATGTATAAGGTTCTGGGAATTTACTGCTTCTGTTGGGTACCAATTGTTATTGGAATTTTTGGTTGCTACTAACAAAGCATTTGAAAAATTAACCATGATTATACTGTGGAAACAATAGGGTCTACCATACATACTTGCTTATATCAAGTCAAGCTGCAAGCAGTATAGACCCTGATCTGCAGTCACATAATGAACTGGCAGATCAGGGTCTGTGTAGTTTATTCCACCAATAACTCCTAACAAGCTGCATAAATCCTGATCAGCTGGTGCATTATGTGATGGCAGATCTTGGTCTGTGCAATTTGCAGTTGGACTTCACTTATGAACTTATGAGTATAGATGGTACTTCCCAATTGACAGATTTAAGTGCTGACAAATATACAACTTTAAAAAAAAAAAAAAGTGAAACTTTATACGAATGAAAACAAATCAATTTTCAGTATTTTGCTTTCATTAACTCATAACTCATTCATACCTTAACTTTGTTAATGACAACAACATTGATGCCGATGCCTTAGATGCAACATCTTTTTGCTGTCCATTAATGCAGGCAAGACAGAAATTTACCATGCTCATTATCTTTGTTGGCTGTAATTCAGGAATTGTATGAAATGTTTTGGTATACATGATATAAACTAATAATTTAATTTGATATTTCAGGCAGGGAGGCCGATGACTTGATAGCTATGGGTTCTTTGTGGAGTCCAAATCAGACGTCAATATCCTTACTTTCCCACCATCAGTCTCAATCTCAGTCAGCACTACATCCTGGTACCCAACCCCCACATCATCAGCGATCCTCATACACAAACACTATGTCAGCCGGTCTTGTAAACATTTCCAACAGTCTTTCATCCAAATCCCTGTCCCTCAACACCAATTCCATGCAACCACCAATCTCCACAGCCTCAGCAAGCATGACATTACAACGTAAGTTCCCCAGTAATGGCATCAAGCCAATTATGGTTCAGAACAACCTCTCAGGATTACGGAGCATTAAAGAGAAAAAAGAGGAAGGTGAGTGTAAGACTTGGAATTAAGAATTTGTGTTGGTCTCATATATGTTCATATGCCATCCACCCCACAAGGTGCAGGAGGGATATAAAAATTGTGCTGCCGGTCGATCTGTCCATCCATAAACATGGTGATTTCCACAACATAAGGTTAGTTTCCTGTGGTCATTTTTTCTGGGGCTTACCCATGGGTACCTATAGAAGCATTTTGATTTTAATGCTGCTAGTCTAATGTCACTGGAACTGAAAATTTAATCTTTCTTTGAGCATGACAAGTCATGTACCCTTGCTTGTTTCATCAAACTGTATAGGTAGACTACACTTGGGTAGAGGTGAAAGATCAGAGTTGCTTGAGATGACCATGTAATTTTGGAGGGGTTTCCACTTGACATTTCAAATTTCAGGAAACCATTTTCATCTATGTCATAGGTTATCTGCACAAGACCAATAACTGCTGTTACTACAGACAGTCTGTGTTAAATAATATGCCACTTTCCATATTAGTTCTATTGACCTTTTGGCCCAGAAAAGCCAGTCAAGCTGTGTTAAAGAAAATAACTTATTTCTAACGCCAACAGAAAATGGTCTCAGAGTAGTTATCTCCCTTGCATAGTGTGACTGCCCGTGTAGTACTTGACACAAAACTATGTCAATAGAAAATTATACTCATAAAAGGTAATTGCTTAAATATTTTCTCAAAATAATTTATAAATTTGTGAATAAATTCTCCTTCAACTGAGCAAAAGAACATTTATCATTTATATTACGTGTATTTAGAGAGATATTTGTATTTGCTTTTCATTATAAAATAAGGAACATGTGTCACTTTATGTTCGACCATTTGATCCTGTTTAATGCATCATATTACTCACATCCTCCAAGTCCTCAGTATTCTCAATACTTTATTCAACAAATGACCCATTACAAACCCTTCTTGTGTCCTTTAACATTCTTTACAGTTTTATCCTGCCCTTCTCCCCCCCCCCCAACTATAATGTGTGTGCGGGGAGGGTATCACACACACTATAACATGTAGGGGGAGGGTATCAGCTATTCTCTTATGCCCATTTGTCTGTTCAGAAACATTTTATCATTTCCAGAGCATAACTCTCAGTCTGTTAAAAGTGTATTTCAGGCAAATTTGGTACACATCACTCAAGTTGTTTGGAAGTGCCTTTTATACTTAAGAGTATTTTGCATTCAGTATTTGTTATGTTAACATGAGAACTAAGTGTAGCATACAATATATATTCATACTTCAAGTCCAGTAGCAAATAAAATGTAACTTAATCTACCAGCACATGATGTGTAAACAGATTAGGATCTGTGATCTTTGTTCTTACACACAACTTCTAACTGCATAGACCCAGATCTGCCAGTGCATTATGTGATGTCAGATCTGGGTTTGTGTTGTTTTCAGTTGGATTTGTAAACAAGTATATACAGTATGCAGTACCGTATATAAATTTAAAGTGCTGGACTACAGTGTACTTGTATAAATAGTATAATCATTGTGAGAGTGGCATAGTAGACTTGTATAAATAGTATAATCATTGTGAAAGTGGCATAGTATACTTGTATAAATAGTATATTCATTGTGAAAGTGGCATAGTATACTTGTATAAATAGTATAATCATTGTGAAAGTGGCATAGTATACATGTATAAATAGTATAATCTTTGTGAAAGTGGCATAGTATACTTGTATAAATAGTATAATCGTTGTGAAAGTGGCATAGTATACTTGTATAAATAGTATAATCATTGTGAAAGTGGCATAGTATACATGCATAACAAGTATGATTATTGTGAGTGACAGTGTACTTGGATAAATAGTATGGTCATTTTGTGAGTGACATACCATACTTGCATAGTGTAATCATAGTGAGAGTGGCATAGCGTACTTGCATAAATGGTATAATTATTGTGAGAGTGACATACCATACTTGCATGTGTATAATCATTGTGAGAGTGACACAGTGTACTAGCATAGTGTAATCATTGTGAGTGGCATAGTGTACTTGGATAAATAGTATAATCATTATGAAAGTGACATACCATACTTGCATGAGTATAATCATTGTGAGAATGACATAGTGTACTTGCATAGTGTAATCATTGTGAGTGGCATAGTGTACTTGGATAAATAGTATAATCATTGTGAGAGTGACATAGTGTATTTGCATAGTGTAATCATTGTGAGAGTGACATAATGTACTTGCATAAATAGTATAATCATTGTGAGAGTGACATAATGTACTTGCATAAATAGTATAATCATTGTGAGAGTGACATAATGTACTTGCATAAATAGTATAATCATTTTGAGAGTGACATAGTATAGTTGTATAAATAGTGTAATCATTGTGAGAGTGACATAGAGTACGTTCAGTTGGAGTCTTTACCTAAGTGGGGGACTGGGTGATATGTAATCTCTAGCTGATTAGTGTTTATTTTACCTACCGCAAATAATCGCTTCAAGTCGAGACCACAGACCCAGCACATTATGCAATAGCAGATCTGTTTTTTTGCAGATGGACTCGACTTGTAAGCAAGCATACACGGTAACAACTGACTGATTCACTGATTTATTTATTTTGTAGATGCAAAGTACTCAGATCCTCTTGCTGGTGCTACCCCTCAGTTTCTGCAGAGGGTACAGGAATTACAGGCATTAGAAGGAGAAACAATACGTTGGGAGAGGACTAAAAAACTTAAGAAAAAGAAACAAGACAGAGATTCTTGATAATATTCTCATGTTAGCAGCCTGTCTGCATTTGTTGCTAGTGTTTAATTTATTCAGATAACTGCCAAGGAAGCAGAGGATGGATGAACATTTTTTTATATATAAAAAAGGACAGCTTACATGATTGACCTGCCCTTGTTATCATGCAGATGACAGGGAATCATGGGATTGTAGATAAGCTTTTTGGATGGACTTGGGATGTTTCAAAAGGCAAGATACACGTCTTTTCAGACTGCTTAATTTTGTGAAGTTATGGAAACTGTACTATTAGGTGCATCTTGTAAAAACGATTTGGACGATATTTCCTTGTTATTTGTTCTGCTGAAGAGAGAAGTGGAGTAGTGGAGTTACTTACATGAATTAAAGTTGCAGAGATGCAATTTATGTTTACTTGCTTCCAGAAAGAATGGTAATTGATGTAAAAGAGATAACTCCTGTCATATAATGGGTGCTTAGATAATAAGCGCTTAAATAATAATAGAACTGGCATTAGCAATAAATGTGCATGTATTAATTGTGTAAAATTTCAAGAATTTACTTGAATCGTTAACCTAACTGCCACTTGTCTAGTCTAATGGGCATTAGTAAAAAGAGGTTGACCATGCTCCTTAACAGAGATGAGGGCATTCTGAGTATTAACATACAGTGAAGTACAATTTTATTTTGTATTTATTTGACAATGTTGAACCCCAGTATAGATAGGGGGCACGTACACCTGATACCACTGTGCAAGTTGTATTGGCAACACAGGACTCCTGCATTGAAGAAATATACAGCTTTGTATCGACAGTGAACAATGCCTTGTGATAAGCTTGCCTTACCCTAACAGTCTATCCATGTATAGTATTTTGTATCTGTGATAACAAGACATGCTCAAAAACTTATTGATGAAAGGATTAATTTTTTTTCGCTGATGTGAAATTTAATGTACAAAATTACGTTATTATCATATTTTTGCAAAGATTCATAGATTAATTGATAGATTTTGATGCCCCATAACTGCAGTAGCACAAGGAAGTCTTTTGTTTTGCAGTTGTCCATCTTAATAAACGTGTTTTTTGTACAGTCTGATTAAAACGAAGACTTCAACATTTACCAAAATTTCTTCTACCAGTTTCTGAACTGGTACATGGTTTACAATAATCAAAACAATGCCATTTAAGTGAAACAATTACAGAATAGACAACTGCTGTTATAAAGTACAAGCCATATCTGACTCAAATTGTGATTGTATGATTTGCTGTAGGTCTTGTTCTGCTTATTTATTACAGAATTCAGTATGTAATATATGTCTTTGTTGAATCTGTCCGTCAGTTCCTCATTATACTCCTACTGCTACATAAATGTGCACAATGAAACTGCTCTTGCAATGCGGACATGTGCATCGGATTCTTTTGTCAGACTGACTGTTACGACTTCTACTGCAACTTAAAAACTTTGAACAGTGTTTATTTAAAATAAAATATTACTAATCAAAGGACTTGTTAACAAAAATGTTTTGCAGAGGTAAATAATATAGTTTAAATAATAATACTTTATCAGCATTATCTGTAAATCAACCTGATGCTGCTAAAACTGATTTA
Organism: Megalonaias nervosa; assembly: GCA_016617855.1. Taxonomy (NCBI): domain Eukaryota; kingdom Metazoa; phylum Mollusca; class Bivalvia; order Unionida; family Unionidae; genus Megalonaias; species Megalonaias nervosa. Next base: position 40,376 of record JAECUM010017897.1, on the reverse strand, counting down.
CATCAACTTGGCTATTTCCTAGCAATGCTACATTAAGTGTCAAAACCATACATAATCAAAAAAAGAATATACAGAAAAAACCTGCTAAACAGTCCTCTTAAGCATGGATGTGGAAATATACAATTTAGTTGGAATGAGTAGTTTCTTTGTCACAGGCAGCTACATGTATGTTTATTTACACATTTACCTATTTTGTTAACATTTACAGGCAGTAAAATTACTAAGCAGTTTACATGTTTAAACATTGCGGCTCAATTAAAATCTATGACATACAGGCAGTAAAATTACTAAGCAGTTTACATGTTTAAACATTGCGGCTCAATTAAAATCTATGACATACAGGCATCTGATGGGCATCAGTAAAAACCATTACCTGGCAACTTTAGAAATTCCTGATCTACTGATTTTTAGTAGCCTGCTAAATAAATTATTGCATTTCATGTTACAGAGAGTTATTGTTGGTAACAGTATTTTCCAAAATGCCATTTTTCACTTTCAGCAGTATGAAAATGGTAATTTGATTGGTCAGTAGAACATAATCTTGTATCAGTACCTGTAATGTCCGCTTATTGATAATCACAAAACCTTTTAAACTTAGAGTAATGGAATTTAACACACTTTGTTATGGCAATAAGAAGAGGACTTGATTAGATTTTCTGGTCTTATAGCAATTTTTCAGTTTTGGTCACATATTTTAACATTTTGCACTTTTATTTTTTATAGTTTTGATAATAGCCTGTTAGCACAATTAAGTGAAAATCACTTTAGGCAGACATGTGAAATTTGGTAGGCATATTTTGTACTCGCATGTAGATAACCCAGTTACAGATATTTTTAAATTTTTAAAACAACTTGGCATAATTAAAGCAAATGCCACTTGAGCTAGATAAATTAAATTTGTTATACATGTTTTTATGCATAAGTAGATGATCTGATTAGATGTTATTGCATATTTTTGTCAAGTCCACTGTGGGAAGTGAAATATAAAAGTCACTATTTGGTAGCATGCTTTTTATAGTCTTGTACAGACTATTGTGTTTCATTTATCATTGAGAAATTCACAATATTCTGCAAAAAAACTTCACAAATATTTACTCTGATAATACCTCCCCTCCAAAAAACTCAGTAAAATATGAAAGTTGTCCTATCCCTAGAGAGTTTTATAGTTTCTTATTTGATGGTTAAAGAATGAAATAAGGCAATACTGATTACATTGATTGCACAAAAAAGGATGAAACTAGCAACTGGCCATGAAAATGTATTATGCCATGTTTAAATTTATTACAAATTAAATCTTTAATTGATTGATAAATATGCTCAATCTCCATATCAAACACCTGGAATGGAACTATTAAAAATTTTCTCAAATGTCTGCTCATTGATATTTGTAAATGCACTGAATCAAACCTTTCAAATTTCTTGTTTTGAGGTGTTTTTGTTCCCAGCTTCAGATATTTGGAAAGCTTACAAGAGAGGATGTATAATAAATGTCCTCTCATTAGCTGCTGGCAGATGACTCAAACACCTTGTTATATTGTCGCACTTACTCAGCCTTGTACTTTAAATTTCAAAAGATAATGAGAAGGCTAAATAAATACAAAACCATGGTCATGTCTAATTCCAAGTCATGGGGGAAAGAATTTGTTTAATATGGTATATGAATACTTCTTGGGCCAATGGTCTCTACATATTTCTGTGTCACATCAGACTTGTTCTTTCCACTAACTCAGAACCAAACATGTATAAAGTTTTGTATATGTGCACGATACTCACCCAAGGATGAATGAAAACCAAGATCTTTGTCACATAACCTGTCAGTAAATCAGAATTTGTGCTGTTTGCTTGTAATGAATAGCAGAGATTGTATACAACAGCAGAACGGGGTGGTTTTTTTTTTTTTAGCAGCTGGGTGCTCATTACACGAACATAGATATGATAATAATGTTATTGACTTTATTTAAAGCTGTATGATATTTAGAAATCACAGTGATTTTTAAGTAAGTGCTCGAGCTACAATTTATGAATGTGTTTAACAGACTATCAGAGGGCTAGCTTTGCCCTAAAATATTGATTTACAGTTTACTGAATAATTTAAATTTCAAAGAGTATTCATAAAATTCAATTTTACATCCAACAAAATTCAAATATCTACATTTTTCAAGAAGAGGTTGTACAAAATTCTTTATTGAAAGCCAACTAAATTTAAAATTGTCTGTATTGTCTTTATTTGTGTTTGTAATTGAATTGATGTAAATTTGCAACTGGATTCTGTTTAATCATTACAGTTGTTAACACTTGTGCTCTGCATTTTGTTACAAGAAATATATTTTTAGCATTAATATTGTTTTTTCTCAAAATGTAGCCATCTCAATTTAACCCTTGTTCTTTTATAGCACATAACATTGCATATTAGTACCCCACTGACTGCCAGCTCTGCACACCATTTTTTCATGATTTTGTTCCAGACAAGTACCTCTGAAAACAGCATTTGGTATGGCTATGAGATAAAAATTGGTAAATATTTATTAGACATATGTTTGTGAAAATCTATATAGAGCATTTAAACAATGCCATTGTTAATGTGTTTATTGCAATAAAGAAATTCCTTTTTTTTTTCCATTGGAAATATTGGACTTTAATTTTCAAATATTATAGTCTAAAAATATATGCAAAATATGAATTAAATTTAAAATTGACTACAAATTCCCTAATTCTAATGGAAATATTTTAAGCACAGTTTCTTAACATCAAAGTGAAAGAAGAAACAAAATTTGAACAATGTTCAAACTGATGTGATTTTGTTTTTTAGGAAAGAGACTAAATGCTACTATGGTTTCTGTAACTGCCAGTTCATGTTTTTTTCTAAACTAAGTTAGACCAGTTTCCAATTCATTGTCCAACCTATTTATACATCTACATGTAAAAACACCTAAAATTCAAGTTCAGCATTTTTGAAAAATCAGAATGAAGCAAAACTCCAGTTGTACAAGGAAAGGCAGTAATTATTTACCAACTTGGAGCTTTACCTTGAGATATTGCCATCTGATAGATAACCCTTCATCCTTTAAAACTTGTCTAAATAGCATAAACATATAAAAGCAGCAACAATTTACTCCTTAGCATAGTTATGGGCTGCATGAATTAGCTTTTAACTATTTTCCCCTTCAGTAATTATCATATATTTGCCTTGACTAGGTTCTGTTTTACAAATAGGTCACAGTGATGAAAGTTGGTCTCACAGGAGTTGTATGCTTAAGTTGGACTCTTCAGGATTTCAGTGTCCTACTGGTCAAGGGGTACTGTAGTCAAGTATGGGCTTGATGTTTTGCCCTTCGTCCATAACAATTCTATAAATACTACTCCAATTATTAAATACCATGCAATAGTAAGTTTTGCACTTTTTGGTTCCTGAAAATGTAACTTTTTTATATTAAAAAAGAAAAATTGTCTTAATGTTTGCTAGTTGGTTCCAAAACCTTGGGAACAAATTTCCTAAAATGTATGAAGTCAGCTAGTGTAACCAAATGTGGTATGCTTTCAGAGTACTGGTAACATTCAATTGCAAATAAACGCCTGTATTCTTTACCTATTAAAGCGTTTATTAGGCTTCTGATAATTGTTTGATATTCTCTGAAAACTGAATGGGAGCATTTCTAGCTTTCTGTGAAATGATGAATTTCATTTCTCTTTAGCTTAATGATCACACTGTTCCAAAAGATATGAATAATGAATAAACAATAATATTGTTATGCATTTCAAGTGTTTCATTGTACCAGTAACCATTTATAAACAAGACAGTTAGCATCTGTTGGCATGTCTACTACATTTGCCTGTGTAACACAGGTTTTGTTTCCCACAACATCATACTGAGGTACATCCAAGTGTGTTGTTCTGCTTGTGATTTCCTGTAAAGTGTAGATCAACATCTATTGGCACATCATGTGGAGGTAGATCTGGGTCTGTGCTGTTATACATTTTATGTCATGATAATGTAGATCATGGTCATGACCATAGAATATTTCACAGCTATCCATAACAAGTGCAAGACAACTTGCGTTCACAATATTCAGTCTTGCATAGCACTGAGCTTGAGAACAAAAGGACAATAACTCCAGCAAAATTGTGGGAGGACAGTCATTTGTCAAGATATGCATCTTCCAATGATGATCATATGTACCCACATTTTGCAGCAGTCCATTAAAAAGGAATGCTAGTTACATTCACCAGATTCTGTCATAAACAACATCAGATTCCCAGTTAAAGAAGCAATAACTCAAACAAACCTCCGTGTATGTATGTGTGTGTGATATTTACTTTCTTCAAAGACTGCTCTGGTAGCCTAGTGGTTAGAGCATCTGCCTTGAAAAAGGGAGGTCGCGGATTCGAACCCTGGCAGAGTCATACTAAAGGCTTATAAAAATGGTACTAACAGCTGCCTCGCTTGGTGCTTAACATTAAGAGGTTAGTGTTAGGACTGGTTGGCCTGGTGTCAGGATAATGTGACTAGGTGGGACATCATGCTACATGTCTGCATCATGATGCCCCAGTAATAGGCATCACTATAAACTGCCACACTGCAGATATGACTGAAAATTTTTTAACGTTATGTTAAAAATCCAAATCACATATTAACCTCATAATGCTGAGCACCAAGCAAGGCAGCTGCTAGTACGATTTTTAAAAGTCAGTGGTATGACACGGGGTGGAGGGGGATGTCAAACCCATGACCTCCTGCATCTGAGGTGGACGCTCTAACCACTTAGGCTATCAGAATGGTAAAAAAAAACCTGAGTGTAATCAGTGATTACATTGCTCACTAAGCTTTTATTTGTCTCCAGTAGCCATTCTATACATGATGCTGAAAATAAATTCAGACTAAAGTGATCTTGTCAACAAAATGTTTACCTGTCCCAGGACAAAAAGGAGGACATTCTTCTCTTCTATATCAAAGCTGAAGCACTATAATGAATTGACAAAAACCAGATTCATTTTTTAAGACAATAATCCCTCCCAATAGGTCAGATTTTATGAAATTGAAGCCACAGATCATAATTAAGCAGATATTTTTTCAGTAAACGAATTTTCTCTATAATACTTACCTGATCATATTACCTTAGGGCTAACTTCTCTGATACCTCCGAATCCAGCCCTGCCAGAAAGATAAATGAAAAACTTTGTCATGATATACAAAGGGAAGCAACTATTACAGGTTAACTCCCTTATCTACCTGCTAGCTGGTTACTGTTACACCCAGATGCAAGTTTTACTTGAATGAAACCTTAAAAAATGCTTGCATTGCTGGGTTGCTGTGAAGGGTAGGAGGAATTATTGTAATATGATCAGGTATTACCAGAGAAACATAATTTACTACAAATTTTGCTTCACCGTCATATGCATATCACCTGATCACATTACATTAGATGACAAGCTGAACATTCTACCTGTATCAAAGTCACCCAGTAGGAGCATGATTGCCCTACTAAAAGGATGAACTTTGAATGTAAGCTCTGCACGAGACAATTTGTTTATACACATATACAGGAGATCCTTGTAGGATTTCAGACATGATTATTGTCTCACCGTCAAAAGTTTCAGAGGCAAATCCAGCAAAAGTGGCAAATTCATGCCTGTCTCAAACTTTGTGCTTTCATGAATGTGCAACCACCCATCAATGAGATTCCTTTCTTTCCTTAGCTAGGCAACATCATGCAAATGAAGCTAGAGAAGGCACACTGGATGTGCCAGTAAGATGATTCCACCATGTCCTGAATTGAAACTTTATATTTAAGGACAGGCTAATGGAACTTACTCGCATATCATCAACTGAAAGCTTCATTAGTGTATGTGATCCTGTGTTCTGATTACAACGATTTTAATAACTCCTTTTAACCTTTTAACCAAGTGGCCAGTACTTGTCAGGTTTTGTGTTGCATTCCTGCCTTGATTGGTAAAAATGGTCTTTAACAGTTGATGCTGATATTGTCCAAGTGTCTCAGGTAACAGCTGAGGGTACATACAGGGTCCTGCAGCTTTGCTTCTCTCAACAGAATGATAAAGGAGACAGACAAAATAGTTCATGTAGTTGACAACTGAACCAACCAGAATGGAACCACGTGTAATTAGTATCTATGGACACCATATGAAGCTTACTCACTCAGAATGTTGAAGTTAATGTTATCATAAATTGCAAGTCATGAATGATACCTGCTTCAGGGGGTGGGGGGTAGCTCAAGCTTGGTCGAGTTTGACCATGTCAAAACCCAATAGAGATTCCGTACGGGAATAATATGAATGAGCTTAGTCTGGATGTGACAAAATTGGATTGCAAGTCCAAGATCACTTCCATGAAATTGGAACATGTCTGCAATCATGGAAGAGTATCCCCCGATTGTGATAGTGGCTACTTGGCTTCAATGAGAATGAGAAAGAATTTCACCCTTAGGGAATGGGTGCTGAGAGTGGTGTGACATCACAGATGTGACACCAGTCATTGACAGCACACGATTTCCGCTTGTATGTTCTCAGAGTGGAGGATCTTCAGCTGTTGCAATCCTCTCCATGACTGACATTCCAAAATCCTTCTCGATATGGCTATCCCTGAAATGAACCAGGAGTGGAGGAGTTCTCTGGACGTAGAGAGAATACTGGCCGTCTCGAATGCGTGTGTGGCCTATGTATGTCTGTCACAAAATTGAGCAGATTGTTGATCCAAGATGTTTCATTTTGGTGGGGCAATCAGAGCTATTGCATTTTGCGCCCTCATTTCTTATTCATCTTCATAATCAAAACTGATGGAGGGAAAGGTATATACCCACATTACCGCCCAGTTAATTTAAAAAGCATTGACAGCCCATGCTTTTGGGATGGAAGAAAGAAATGAAAAAGAAATGTCCTAGTCCTACAATGCATGACGTATCACATGTTATTTGTTTTAGTGCTCGACGCCAAAAACATAAATATCAAGGATGAGGTCTTACACTGTAGGACTATGGATGGCCCCAAAAGGTACAGACACAGTGGAAGGTTCCTGGAGGGACAACTCTGTATGATGCAGTTGTCTTCCTTTGATAACAAGTCAGCCAGAACATTGAGAAAGCCAGGAATGTGCTGGACTTGAATATTATCTGATACTGGCAGTATTCCCCTACTGTGTGACAAAAGTCTGGTGATTGTTCCCCCATTAGGTATGTCACTGCAACCAATTGTCAGACACCAGGATCATGTTCCATCTATGTGTGGAAGGTATTGAAAATGGCTTCCATTTCAAAGAGTTCTCCTGAAGCATCCACATACCACTGACCATTGCAAGTCCACGAAACTAATCAGTGATTCTACTGTATTCATGTATGCAATATATACTGGTGCATTATGTGTCATAATGTTTGGGGGGGGGGTATCTCAATAGTACCCATGAGACTAATTATTAGTTCCACCGTATCCAAAGACAGAGTATGTTCTTGCACTGTTTCTGCATCTGTGGTCGTGGAGAGGGTATCTTGACATCCCCAACTAGATTAATGATGCAGACATGCATGTCTTTTTGGACCAAGTATTTCCAAAGTGCAAACATTTAACGTATGTGCCAACAATCAAATGGATGCATAGACACACCTCATCCAACCTTAAATCATTTACACTTCTTGCACTTGGTTGTCATCTCTTTAATGAAGAGGAAGAAACAAAAGCACACAAAAGGCTGCATCATCCAAATGACTTAGAGTTGTAAAAGTTTATAAGAGCAGCAACCGAAATTTTTTCCAGTGAAATTGAACATTACCAACTGAAATCACATGATGTGATGATAATGAACTGTACAATAGGTGCAAAAATAATAAATTCACCAGAATTCACAAAAAAGCTGTATGCACACTATATAAAACATTTTACTATACCATCCAAAATAAAAGATGATGATGAAATTTAAGCACAAGATTAAATGGATTCTATGGAGGATTTCTTTACAGCATCCAAGAGAAAGTGAAAATGTAGCAGAGCCAATTATCCCTAATGTAATGTGATCAAGTGCTGTATTTCATTAAGAAACCTTGGAGTGACACCCAGTATGACCACTACAGTTAAGGCAGCACATGAAATGCATACAGTCCCACTGATCTAATTTCTACTCATTGACATGTACAATACACAGTTACCTGTTGATAGTTACCTGTCAAAATATAATAATTAATAAGGAAAGTTTAGCACGGAATAAACATTTAATCCTACTTTTGATTGCACTGATCATAAAAGGTTGTGTATAGTATGGAAAATCTGTTAATGAGCTGAATACAAATACCAAAGTGTTGCATGCATGATGCCAAGAGCTGGGAACACTGTGTCACCCTCCTGCCACAGCTGGGAGATACACCATTTTTGAGGTACAAATGACAATAATAATGCATAATGCACTAATAGTGATATAAAAATGAGACAATCTTGATTGCTTCATCAGTTTTGCCACTACAGCTTTGTGGTCTGTACTGTACTGTCATGTTTTCCTTGAAAACTTGCATTATCCCAATGAAAGTTTTATCATGTGCTAAAATAACTCAAAGACATTATCTGGTTAACCTCACATGAGCTGTACCATGGAATTTTCTGTTCCAGATCTTGCTCTCTCATTTAACATAGGTGAACATTCATTACCTACTACCATGTATTACAATAAATACTGATATTTTCTTAATTTTCTTTCCAAACTAACACATCATTAATTACATGACAAACTGTCACATTTGTCCACCTCAAACAAATCGTCATTGCTGTAGAGGTGACTTGAACCTTGAAAACATGTTACACAAACAGCTGCCACAACAATAGCAATTATTTTTTGGCAAAAATGATTATTTGTCATGGGAACAGGGACTGTTCTTTAACACAACAAGGAAGGAGATAACTGTACAAAAGTTTTATGTAAGAATAAATACCACTCAGGATGACTGCTTTGTCTAAGCATTTAATAAAACTTGACGTAGAAATCAAACTTACTAAATCAACAAGCTAACCAAGAACAAACATTTGAAATAACAAAACCAGTAACTCTACTTTAATTGTATGTCTTAGATATATATTATTTTTAAAAGCAAAAGAATCAACAATGTCAAATTTCAAAATTTACACTGTACAATTCATGAATAACTGTGCTGTGTGATAAAACCCCACACATACTTGCTTACAAATTTATTAGGCTGGCCCCTCTTCTTAATGTGGGAGAAACAGTGAATATAAGAGAAAATAAGAAATCTTTCTAGCAGGTAAATGCTGGAATGTCAGGATTCAGAGCAAGGACAACTGATCCCCAAGAAACAGGTGTACCACAGATTACATATATACTGATTCTAAAGCATGTGAAAAAATACGGTGTAATGTGTAAACCATCTAAACTCTCCATGGAAAATGAGTCGGTGTTGTTTGTCCTTGGAAGATAGTAGATATGGGGAGGAGAGTACCCAATGGGAACCACAATGGCTCAGTTGCTAAAACATTCTACATGTAATCCATGGGTTGTGGGTTTGATACTTGTCAAGGTGGGATGCCACTCTGTCTCCACGGGAATGGCACTTACCTCTCATTTCCTTGGAATGATATGGCTAACATTGTGTTAAAAGTGCCATTAAACCCACAAAACAAAACAAATCATCTTGGGGTGATTCCATAAGATGTCAGCCAGGGTTCAATTTGAGAAAGAGTTCTCGTTTTTGCTTAGGATCACAATTTCCCCCTATTTTTCAATGAATATTATTTTACTTTCAGTGAAGATCTGACAGCAACTACTTGTAGCTCATGTTCTGGTGACCTATGTTATTACAATAATCACTTATTTTATCAACCAATAAGATGAAGTCCTATACTGTCCCATTTGGGAGACTGAGCAGTATGGCTGAAGAGCATGAATGTGTGCCAAATGATTTATTCACTTTCAGACTTCTGAAAGCTGCATTTCCAATGGCTAATTTAAAGGTCTCTAGAACATGTCCCCTAAGCGGTCACTGTCAGATATTCACACAGGACAGTGGAGATCTGATTTTAATCAGATTGATTAAATACCAACATGCATTCCATATTCGGACTGGTTAACTATCAATGTGTATTCCATATTCAGGCCAGTTAAATATCAATGTGTATTCCATATTTGTCAAGACTTGCTTCAAATAGTATGCAATACAACATGTCTGCACAAACAAATGTAAGACTAACTTTGACACTGACTACAAGATGAAGTAACAGACATGAACAGTTCACCAAGAAATAAAGCATTGATACATGAATGAAATTACAGGCATTTATATAACAGAAGCGTGTGGTAGATATAAACACTAAATTAAGATATGTATGATATATGTACTGTTGCTAGTTCACAAAGTATAGAACTTGCAGAGCATAAAGCATTATGAACTGAACATCTCTCTTGATCAATTGATCAATCAACTTGCCCCGAGACAAGCACTTTGCAAACTTGAGCTACTCAGAGCTGAATTTAAGCTCATCCTGGGGGTCAGGCAAGTACACTTGTCAAGTCATGATGCATAAGGTTGAAATGATTGAATTTATTAGTTCACTATATGATACTAATATACTTCACAGTAAGAACAAAGAAGTTGTTAAAATCTATGATGGGATGTAACTCCTGCAGCTGTTGCTGAACTCTGCACGCTATTAAAAAATACAATGTGCCCTTTCTGTCATATTCAGGATTTAAAAATCTCATCAAAAAGCCATCAGATGAATAAGCATTTGCCTATTAAAATTAAAGACATTATTTTATTTTTCATTCATTTGTGAAGACTCTACATTCAAGCACACATTAAAACACCAAATACCTGAAAGTGACAGATTTTCACAATAAAAACAAGTCTTTCTGCATTTTTATCAATTAATTAGACTATTTATTTGATGGCACCTTTTTTACAGGCATCACCATGTGTTCATTTTAGGCCATGAAACTTGTGCCAATGACCCGCAATTTTCATCTTTGGCACAATGAAGTTCCCTCCATGATACCCATAAGGCACATAAAAGGACCAAAGAAAATGATACAAGATAGTTATGGTTAATTTTAGCCTGAATCAAGCACATTCCAAGATTACAAGCATTAGTTCAAAAAGAAGCATCAGATGACCTATTATACTGGCTGACAACTGGGTTACTGCTTTTGATTAGCTTGGGCACCAATTAAATGTGTGTGTGCATGTGTGTGATATGGATTTTTAACACAGCTTTAACAATTTTTCAGTCATATCACAATGATGTCTGCAGTGTGGCAGTTTACAGTGATGTCAAGCACTAGGGTCATCATACTGCAGACATGTAGCATCATGTCCCAACCCAGTCACATTATTCTAACACCAGGTAGATCAGTCCTAACACTAACCTCTCACTGCTGAGTGCCAAGCAAGGCAGCTGCTATTTCCATTTATTTTAAGTCTTTGGTATGATTTGGCTGGGGTTCAAACCTGCAACCTCCTGCATCTGACCTTAAGAGCACATGGTCAATGATTAGTGATCAGATATTGAATAGAGTGTGCAGTGTTCAATAACAAAAATGGATCACATGATCAATTTTACTGGTTCAATTTTACTGGCTGATAGAAATGGCTTATTTTGATTGGCTTGGATATCAATTACATGGTCGATGATTAAAGATCAGCAATGTAAACAAGAGATGATGAAATCTTAAGCAAACACACTGCTGCATTTATTTTCAATGTAGTGTGCTTGCAGGGAGGAAATAATATAAATTTAGATGTCCACAAATAAATTCCAGAAAGGAATGGTTACTTAAGAATCAAATCCCAGTTTGAAAGGATCACTTTAGGGGAGGCTGATAATCACAGGTGCTCAGGTCATAGATTTATTAATTTCCAAAATAAATACTTCTCCAGCAGTGTGTGCTTTGAATCACTCAGACTAAAGCAGTTTTCCACAATTTCTTTCTTCACTGAAATCACTGTCTGTGATGTGAACTGTGAACATGATTATTTTAGCAGACAAGAAAATTACAGAATTAGTCTGACTTTAGAATGTCTTATCCAAATCAAATAAAGCTGTAGGGGCACTGGGTCCCAAATTTTCCATTTCTGAAATAAACACTGCATTAATAATTAAAGTTAACTGTTAAAATAAGTCAAAAGAAAACAAATTGGTGATTATTTCGAGCTAGTATCCAAATTTGATGATACTAATCCCCAAATGTTCACAGGTTCTTTAAAATAAGCTAATTCACCCCAAGATTCAATGAAAACCATGAGTCCTTCTACTGGTCTTCATCCTTTGTGTATAAAATGACATCTGGATATCTGAACAGGTTGATTCTTCCAGACTCTCCAATCCACAGTCGACTGAATGAATCGATGGCCATCTTTCCAGACAGAAAATCACCCCCATTTGGCCTCAGGCAAGCCAGAATGTTGCCCCTATAGTCCAGTACATCTATATTACCTTCATCAAGGGAAACAAGCAAGTGGCCCTGACTGTCAAAGATCAAATCATGAACATGACGTTTAATTTTGGTCATCATGTTTCCTTTCTGATCAAACAAGAAAATGTTGCCTTTCACTTCTGTGTCTTTTGGACTGCCCTGCTGAGTTTTCCTGTCATCTTTTGTGTTGAACAATGACGATGAGGGAGATCCAAAAGAAAAAACAGCGCGGTGTTTCATGTCCACTTGTGAAACACCAAACATACTTCCAAAAGTGGGTGCTGCAAATGCTTCGCCTACTTGAGGTGTTCCAAATGCTGGTATTGGCTGTTTCAAATCCATGCTCAAATGTCCTATGGCAGTACTACTGTCTACAATGTCTTGTGCACATACTGCAAGAATGTCTGTGAACTTGCACACAGCAACACAATGTAATGCCCTGAACTTAGACCCCCGTGGTGCATATTGCCTAACAACTTGACCACTCTGATCAATGATAAGTAACTTTGCTGGTTCATTGCAGCAAACAGCCATATTTCCATTGTCAAAAACAGCAATGTCCCCAGGAATAGATGATAGGGAAAAATGCTTTGTTGTTTTATTGTTTTCTGTAATTTTATAAATTAATTTCTCTGCTGGGACAGATATAAAAAGGATGCCATCATTGCTCATTGCAACAGATGCAATCTCAAATTGCTCTAATATTTTCTTGTGCTCTGATCCCCACTCATTAAACAGAGTAAGGCCATTAGTTCCTGCCTCTGCTATCCAAACCTTTCCTTCCTGGTAATGCATTATGCATTTTATCTCACTAAACTGTGGTGTGCAAAATGCACTCACTATCTCAATTTCTGTAGTGGACAATGTCTCTTTGTCAGCAACTAAAAGGCCAATGCTTTTTGAATCGATCTGATTACAATTTCTCTCAAATCTGACTAGCTGTATGCCTGGAATACTCTTTGGTGAGGATACATTGACTTCCTTAAATCTGCACAGCATCCTATCACCTTCCCTCAAAACTTCTGTATCACTTGCTGATGTAATCCATTTCTTCAAAGCCATTGTTTTCTCATGTGCACTTTCAACGTCTCTTTTCAGTTGTTTCAACTTTTCCTTTTTGCCCTCACATATTTTCATGATCTCATTTTCTATCTTTTTAACATTGACATCTATTTCCATTTTAATCTCCACTGCTCTTTCCTGCAAATGGTCTCTTGCTTTTCTTTCAATTTCTTCAACAGCAGACTCTCTCTGTGATATAATCTTGAGGATTCTGTCATTTGCACAAAACTTTTCACATGCTAGCCATTCTTTATTCAAAAGATTTCGTTTGAGGTTTGCAGCAGCATCCATCTGCTCTATTTTATGCTGGTCGTGAACCTCAGAGTCACATGAAGAACACAAAAATTCCTCACATGTAATACAGTAACGATCTGCAAACTTTGATTCATGTCTGAAACACTCTGCCTGGTCAAACTTCTTGTTTCTAACCGTTTTCAAACTGGCCAAGTCATGGTCTCTTGTGATCTTGAGTTTCTTGTGGAGTAGTGCACATTCTTCACAGATTTTCTGTTCACATACTTCACAGTAATATGCAGCCCTTGGCTTTGACCCACTGTCACAGTTTTCGCATAGACAGCTTACTTCTTCGGAATCCTTTCCTTCCTCCTCTATTGTATCGATATAGAAATTAGTCTGAAAATAACTTGCCCCAGTATCTGGGATGTCAATATCCGCCCTACACAGTGGACACTGAAACTTGGAATCTGGTTTTGCTTTGGAGATGTGTGAAGATAAGCATGCTTCACAGTAGCTATGAAAACATGGCAATATTTTTGGTCTTTTGTAAGACTGAAGGCAAATTCCACAGTTGGATTGAATACGTGCGGTAGTCGCCATATTGTTGTTGTTTATCTGTCGTTCACTCCGATACATTATCGAGCACCCCAGACCAGGTCCTACTAAACACCGCAAAGTCATGGGATGAAAATACAAATTAAAGTAATTAAGTAAATAAAATTTTAAAAAAATTGTACAGTTTGTTGTCGTTGTTGTTGTTTATCAATTGACATTAATATGAAAATTGATAGCGCTGGTGTAAAGTAACAGAACTTCACTTCAATATTCATATAATAAGCCATAACGTGGACCAACAAGCGGTCTCACTAAACACCCCAAGACACCCCACGACACCCCAAAAATACCTAGTTTAAATTTAAACATTTGCCAAAAAAAAAAAAAAACTGCGAAAAAAAAGCGATTTTTTCTGTAACAGGGAAAGTAGTGAGGTCAGGAGTTGCCAAGGGAAATAACTCCCGTTTTGACGACGCGTGTTCGGGCACAGTGACGTGAATAAGTAGCAATGCCATAAATAATTCGTTAAATAAGTTAAACAAAATGGCAAATTTATTGTATATAAAATTATTAGTTTATCTCATTAACAATTTAACTATTCATCCTCTCCTTTATTTTGTCAGTTATTAGCATAGAGCATAAACAATTCAATTATGCATTTGTTAGTATGTGTTTAGCGTTTATTGGTCCTCTCATTGACAGGCCTTCTTCGCTGACCAGGTTTTCGTGCAGTTCATCTAGCCTTATTAATTAGGGTATATTTTCCATTTTGCGATTTGATGTACTTTGATATCTCCTTACGTTTAATGTCCTTGAGGAATTTTACGAAAATCTCTTTCTTATGCTTTTCGGATTTGCACCTCCAGACGCTGTCGTGTATATGGTAAATGTGTTCTTCTTTTGTTAACTGTTAATTCCCGCTGTCATGCAGAGCGCTTCTATAATCCATGAAATGGAGCTGTGTCACGCTGAAAAGTTTGTGTATTAGATCTTGCGCGTGTTTTGGTTTCCAATCAACAGAGAGTTTTAGAATGTTATTGATGGACTCGGCGTTGTTATTAGTCCAATTCACGCGTTCATTATTTCTGCGGCTAGGTTCGAAAACGTATTTCTGTAGTCTTGGTTTCAAGTTGTTGGTAAAGCATGGTGCAAATGTCGGATGCTGTTCGTTGATGATTGTTTCCAGATGTTCTGATCGGCTTTCAAAATCGATTGTATTATTTGCGTCTGCGATGCCACCGGTACCAAATATTTGGGCCATTATTATTCACGTTCACCCTTTCCACCCCAATTTTATTTTGAAGGTAGTGCCTCACATTATCCTTTAGATGTTTAGTACAAGGATAGCGTGTTGCTGAGGGGAATACATATTCTATTGCCTTTGTTATGCCCTTCTCATCATCACTTCTAAATTCCATTGTTTTCCGACACTCGTACTTCCACGGACTCGATATCTCTATCTAGCTCTGTAGCAATATGCTCCAGAAAGCTCTTGTAAGTTCTGTAAGAAGCGTCTTTGTGCAGAAGGACAGGGCCAATAAAAATCGGATGTTCGTTTGTACTGTTTCGGACAACTCTTTGATTTTTGTATACCAATATGGTTGCTTAAAAGTTTCCAAGATTAAATGTTCTGTCTATACCTACCGGTTGTTTATTACCATACGTCAAGAAGTATTGTAGGTCAGTAATTTGGACTTGTGTACAGCAAATGATGGATGGTACCTGCTCTTTGTTGTGTATTATTGTTTGCACAAACAGATGTTCATTGATCATTCCAAGGACTTCTAACATATCGTCGGCGATGTTGGCTTGGTTACGTTTGTTTGCGGACTTCCTCTTTTCATTGTACTTGACGTTGCTTATTACTCTAAAATCACGAGCGCCAGTCAATGAGTCATCTTTCTTCAATTCACTACATAAAAGAGAAACAGACAAGACATATCAGCATAAATGTGGAACATTGGAAAGTTATTTTGGTAAACAAATGTAAATGAGATAGCTCTTATCTTTTGCTGATTTCAGCTAGAAAATTGCCATTTGATGTAAATTTAAACGATGAAATTATGCCTTTTGTATTCTCTTACTATGCATGCAAAAACATTAATAACTTTGAACATAAACCAGGTATGTGTGTTTCATTGATTTTCTGTCTTCTTTTAATCAGTCTGTATTTTGGGACGAATCATCCCATAATTTCCGCCAAATAAGCGTGTTCACAATTACCCATGATCCAAATCAGCCAGTTACCTAGAGCGGCAAAATTGGGGAGGGGAGTCAAAATTAGTTGTGTTTTTAAAACATTTTCACATTTGATAGGAACAGTGACGGTACTAATACCAAAAGATAACCTTTATAATTAGATTTAGACTATACCTATGAGTTACGACATCTGCATTATTTAAGACATCTTTTGACAAAGAAACAATGACCCTTTCTGTCAATGTAGCCTTGCACCTTCTAATAACCCTTTTAAAGAATTCATTTTTCGACCAGCGTTCGTGTAATCCGTATCATGCGATGATATGAAAGATATTTGCGGAAAAGAAATCGAGGCTAATTCATTTGTAAGAGATGAGTTTGTTTAATGTACTGCGGCTACCAGAGCCGTAGAGAGCGATCACGGGTCCTGCGGTAAGAAATACCCGAGCCTGTCCTAATTCTTGTTCAAACAAAACTTTTCTTTTATAAAATTAAAAAGTGTTGTTTGGCCCGGGCCCCAGGGATATATTCCCGTTTGACACCCCACCCCACCCCCACCCCCTTGTCGGCCATGGCGGCATCTATGGATATATGCCTCGTGGCGGCAAACATCTTTAAAAACATGTCCTCTAAATTCGCTATTGCGACAGTCATTTATACAGTGACATCATAAGAAGAGAAACAAATTGACGGAGGGTTGATTACTGTATATATGGTTACATAGAGGAAGAAAAGACCGAAGCAGGTCATTCCGTACCCAAGTCGTTCCGTACCCAAATCATTTCGTACCCAGACGAGTCGTTTCGTACCTAATGCTATGGTCATTTCGTATCCGAAACAAGAGTTGTTTATTGCACACATTTAAGTACGGTACAAATATAACCACCAATAACAGCCAACAATAGTTGAAATTAACACCATTATTGGTCATTGGAGACGACAAACCTAATTAAGCATCACCGTTTTATCTGCTTTCAGCCCATTATTAAAAGATCGCCGAATTTCTAGTTGCTTTGAATGGCTAAACATTTGTAATTGTTTCAGCCATGTTAGTCATTACTGAATAAAACTAATAAAAAGACAATGTTTGTCGATTTGAACGATTGCAAAATAGAGGACTCATTCAATTATTTAAACCTGGTCAACGTTTTGTTGTTCTTTTTACATGCAATGTGAATTTTTTTATATCGATGCTGTTATTCAGTGAAAATACTATGACTTAATGGAATTTTCCATTCTAGAACCAGTAGTCAAGGCATACAATACTATTAGTAATATTAACATAAATGCAAAAAAATAAATAAATAAGCAAATTATTGAACAAGCACACTAAAGAAAACGATACATACAAATGGATACACCCATACTTGTTAAATTATACGTAAATTGGTGCTTCCTAAACGCGTCATTGTTGAGAAAATTAATAATTTAAATTTATAATTTCATGCATATACAAATACATTTTGAAACATTACTAAAGGAAAATTGATTAAAGTTACCTGTGCCAAGCGATTTAATTCTTCTCTGTAGTTGTAAGTAGATGTACTGATCTCTAAGGCGAAACATTTGTTGCAAAATATATGGGACGTCACAATGTTCTGTAAAAAATGCAAATTCCTCCACAGACAACTCTTCACAGTTTGAATGATTCCATTGAAGGCAAGAGTCACAATGAATGCAGTTAGACAGACAGTTTAAACGACAGGAACCGCACGGGAAAAACGCAGCTCTTCCAGTAGTAGCAATTTTCCTCTTTTTTGGAAAAATTTTGAAACTTGTTTGTCAGAGGACAACGATTCAGCAACACCTAAACAATTTGGATGTAAACTTTCACAAACAACTCAAGATATATATATACACGCTTTTCACAACAATGTAACTGAATTCTGATATATATATATATATATATATATATATATATATATATATATATATATATATATATATATATATATAGAGAGAGAGAGAGAGAGAGAGAGAGAGAGAGAGGTGGAAACTTTTTGGTTGCCGTGGGCTAATACATTATTATTTGTTCCATTATTTTATTAATTAACAACCTAGAAGTCTAATAAATAAAGTGTAAGAAAACGGTAAATTTGGTCTTTAACACGTGAATATAAGAATATACAAATAAATATTTATCCAATATTAATAATATTAATGCTTGATTAATGGAACGAACACGTATTATGTTCTTATTATACATTAGTGTGTTTAACTGATGTGACATCATTAGATCAACTTTCAATGGTACATATGGGATGATTTAAGTGTATTTGAATTAAACGACATGGTGGTTTGTGAGTTATTGTTGATAATTAATTGTCTGTGTGATAGTACCAATCATTAAATGACCTACATATTCAAACAGTTTAGATAAATTACATAAAATATATTAAGTAATCTACACAAAGCGATTTGCTAAGTAAAATAAAGGGAAATCACTCCCGTGGAGTTTGTCACAGTCATGCAGCCTAAACTTTGTATATTTGTACATAAACAGTTTATCACAAAATAAACGAGGGAAGTACAGTGCATTGCCATTTAATGAGGATATTGTTATAAAAAATATAAAATTAAAGAGAGTTGATGCAAAAGAGTTCTTTCCCGCAGGTTATCGGAAATGGGGTGCTTCAACCATTACTATATATCATTGATTGTCCATGCGTGTGTTTGCATTTTTTCTCGCTTTCTGATGCGATTTTGAGAGCTTTGATATGATTATATGTAATATTGGGGTGTTCTTGCGGTGTCTTGGGGTGTTTAGTGAGACCTGACCAACAAGTTACGTTCCGCGGTTTTTTGTTTTTTTGTTTGTTTTCTGACATTGCTGGTAGCGGAGAGCAGTCAAAAGGAGACGGATTTTATTTACCATCCGCATAGCAAGGTCAGTCGAAATAAAGTTTGGATTTTCGTAGCCAGTGATGTGTATTGATAATTTCGACATGAAATCATCCCTGGCATTCGACCAAACACCACTTTCTGACTCATTCGAGTAGGTGATTGAGTCAGTTTTTATTCTTTTTAGACTTTTGTCTCTGATAGAGAAGAAAATCCTTCTAGCCTGCTATTTTTGCTTTAAAACTAAATACTTATAACCAATAACATGTTGAAATATATTCCCAAGATTCATTTTGAGAAATTCTATGATGAAGAAATTAGACATTGTAAGGCAAGACGCAGGATAACACCTGAGTAAACCTCATGTTTTCCCTACAGGAACCGGGCGTCAAGAGTAGTGTATGGGGATATTTGAGCGACAGTGGGACTTCTATGTTAAAATGGAGGAGGGTTGTACACTGGCGACAAGGGGAATTTAACATGGGTGGGACTATAGAGCGACAAGGGATTGGGAATGGTATAGCGACAAGGGATTGGGACTGTCTAGTGACAATAGGAAAGGAACAGGTGGGTGACGTCACGGTACTGGACACTGGCAATAATGTTGCAAGTTACTGACCTCAATCGGGCAGAACACTGGCAACAATGTTGCAAGAGGCTGACCTGAATATGCGGCTACCTAGGTAGAGACAAATACAATTGAGACATAGACATAGAAACATGTATAGAGACATAGACATAAACAAACAAAGACACACAAATAGGGCAATTATTTTTAAAATAAATCTTTTCGAGGCAATAGAGTGGTCCTGAAAAGGGCATTTGGGTTTCTTCTTCTTTGTCTTCTTCTAATTTCTTCTTTTCCTCCACCAACTTTTTATTTTCTTTCCTACACTCTTCTTCTTTTTCTTCTCATTCTTTTCCTCCTTTTTTCCTTCTTCGCCTCTTCTTCTTTCTTCCTCTCTTCATTCTCCTCTTCCTTTTCCATCTTTCCATTCCAAGTTCTAATTTGGATTCTATCTTCTTCATCTTCTTTCTCCTCCTTTTCCTGTCTATCATTTTATTCAATATGTCTTTCCCTTTCTTTAAATTGTTAATCGCCATAGCCAATCTGTGCGGACTATAAGACCTAAACTGCATTGCTACCAGCATCTCCTCCACCATACTTAGGGATTCTCCTAGTTCTTGTAACTTCATCATTTTCTGCAAATGGTTGTTTGTCGCCATGGCTTATTATTCAGTGTTGAGTGGCGCGAAGAGAGAGAGAGAGAGAGAGAGAGAGAGAGAGAGAGAGAGAGAGAGAGAGAGAGAGATTTAAATTAAAGTGGCGTGCGCACATCAGTGCATGTGCCACTGTTTAATGCCTGCAAAGCAGGCTGTTACTTATTCCTGGGGAAGGAATTAGAGCCTCATCCCCCAGGCGTTAATGCACGCAACGAGTGCTGATATTTGTGCTATCAGGTCGTGGGTCAACTAAGTCCCAAACGACCTGATTGAATACGCCAGCTGGTGAATTGACTTGAATACTGAAGGGTAAAGTGCTTAACTTTTAACCGCAACAGCACACTCCTCAGTATAAGAGGAGACTCGTTGGCATGCAGGTATTACCGGACTATCTTTCTTCATGCACGTTTGGGTCTCCAGTCCGCCCATGCAGCATGTTTCATCATGCACCCACATGCCACTCCGCCACAACACCAGCCAGCGCTCAGAGGCTTTTACTAGAGTGGGAATGTACCCAACACGCACTCAAGTAAATTTAATGGCGTGAATTAACTAACTAAAAAGGATTTGAGTTGCTTATGCAACTGTTGCTTTCGCGACTGGTGAAATATTGAAGGTAAGGATTATTAATTGGTCGGGATTGTGGGAACAGAGCCACCACATACCCGCTTTTATATGCGAATGTCACACTTTTTAATTATGTGGATATCCGATCGAGGCCCGGCGGAAGGGGACCCGCGGGACGCGAAACGACACCGAAAAGTGAAACGCCCTAATCGCCAGAGCCTATATGATCAATTCTAGTCCAGTTGTATTAGTGGATACCTAACGTGCCAATAGTGTGTAAGCCACCTGTGCAATTATCCTAATTCAACAAGTCTTATAATTTTATTACACTTGTTTACAATAGTTGGAATTTTGTGTACATAGTGTACTTTTAGTTTCGAAATAGTACCAATCAGCGGGATGTCAACCGTCCCACATATGTTAGAGTCACGCAGTGTTTATTAATAGTTTTTAATTTTGACGGTGGAATCAAAGGATCAGTTCAGATTTTGTGGATAGAGCTATTATCGAAAGAGGTCTTCAATAGCCAAAAGAAGAACCTCATATCAATGGGCAATTTGGAAGTCGATGCTTTATCTTCTTTCTCCTGTTGGTCTTTTTTGTTGCTCTTGTCCCTGTTGGTCTTTTGTTGTTGTGGCATCATTCTGAAGATAAGCTGTTGTCCCTGGTTCGACTTAAAATGGATGTAAGCTCTGATTATTTGCGCTTTGATCACCAGGCCGTGATTTCATTGTATGATGCCATTAGCCTCGTTTACTTTTTTTTTTTTTTTTATGAAGAACATTGTGCCCCTTTGTTTGTTAAGGTTTATAGCAATAGGTCTGAGAGACAGAGTTGAGATAGTGTTGAGGTCTTACATGTTGCGCGTTACTAGTATGGGGATCGTTATTTTGTAACTTAATTAGTTCCGCCTTGTGTGGGGGGCCTGATGACTGGTCTTAGGTCACCTTATAGTCCTAAGATGGTAGGGGAGTTAATATCTCTAATGTCCGGGTTTAACTAAACCAGTCTTTGTCGCCTTGTGCGACCCGGCCTGATGGCGGGTTAGCCACCTTATATGCTTTATTTCTGGGTCAATTTCAGAGTTATTGGTGTGTTGTTTTTTGTTCTACTCAGACATGTGCTTTTGGGTTGTGTTAGCTTGGTAACATGCAAGGGAGGGAGAGGAGAAAAAAGATGGCGCGAATGACGCCCGCTATGACGCCCGCAAAGGTTTATATACGTGAAGCACGGACGTGATGGAAAATATCCCTTACACTCACTTCACATATTATATACTATCCACACAGAAGGGAAGAGAAGAAGAGAAAACACACCATATATACTATCCACACAGAAGAGAAGAGAAGAAAAAAACCACACACTCTACTATCCACATAAACGTACTCGAACGCATACAAACACACCATATATACTATCCACACAGAAGGGAAGAGAAGAAAAAACACCATATCTACTATCTAAAACCCCAATATCTACTATCCTCACAGAAGGGAAGAGAAGAAAAAAAACACCATATCTACTATCCAAAACCCCAATATCTACTATCCACACAGGTACTCGCGCACAGAAACACACACACACACAAACACACACACACACACACACACACACACACACACACACATCAGTAAACGGGGTAGTGTTTATAGTCACACTACTTCACATTCACACAAATCGGCAACTTGAATAGTGTCTCGCTTCAAGAGATTTGGTTAATCCTGAAAAGGGCTGTTTTTCTTGGAACTTCAGATTCACCTTATAATGTTTGCACCTTCCAGGCCGGGGACCACAGGCACATCTCCTACTCCAATCATTTGCCCAATTCACATTTGTGATTGAGAGTGCAGAGGCCTCTTGAGTGGCTTCAGAATACCAATCATCAGTTTCTGGGATTCTGAAGACTTCCCTCTGTCTTCTCCTATGCAAGAACCGGGGATGTTGTTGTCGTGGTTGCTCTCCCAACTCCTCCCAGTTTTCTGTCTGGAGAACTACAGGTATCGGTACAGGTGGTAGGGACTGTGGTAGTGGCTGTAGCTGACGTAGTTGTGGTGGTGCTAATATTGTCTGTGGAGGCGTCCTCACCTCAGGCTTGACCTCACACACAGGTCTCAGTATGAGCTGAGGTAGGATCCCACTCTTCTTTTTTTCTTTCTTCTTTTTTTCCTCTTCCTCCTCTTCAAGCCTGGCAGCTTCCGCTATGGTCTCCATGGCCAGCTCATCTAAAATGCGCCAGGCATACTCCAGATCGGAAGGTATCCGGTGGATGGTTGGGACTTAGAAAACCCCAAGTCGTGTACGAGTTTAACGGGTGCTTATTTCACGGATGTCCGATCTGTTACCCTCAACATGACACCAAAAATCAATTTTTACAACGAACCATGGAAGACTTGTACCAGGTCACTTGTCAGCGTCGCTTGTATTTAGAACAGCAAGGATACCAAGTGATGGAAATGTGGGATCACGAGTACGATCACCGTTTGAAAACTGATCCCGAGCTTAAACTCATCGTGGAAAGTTACAAGCTGGTGGACCCACTGAACCCGACGGACAGTTTGTACGGAGGGCGGATGAATGCCATCTGCTTCCTGTTCCAAGCCGACGAGGAGAAAGGAGAAGAAATCAAATACTTGGACGTGTGTTCGCTGTATCCTTACTTGTGAAAATATTGTCACTTTCCCGCAGGGCACCCTCAAAGCTGACAGAATACATCGACGTAGGCAACATTCGACAATACGAAGAATTGATCAAGTGCAGAGTCTTGCCTGCCATGGACTTGTACCATCCCGTTTTACCTCACCATTGCCAAGGAAAACTGATGTTTCCCTTGTGCCGTACTTGTGTAACCAAGACCGACCTTGTCAGCACACTCAGGAAGAACGCGCCTTGACAGGAACGTGGGTCAGCGTGGAATTGTTGAAAACTCTGGACTTGGGATACCAACTGTTAGAAGTGTACGAAATTTACCACTTCCCCAAGACAGAACAGTACTACAAGGGCGACGAGATTCAGAAAGGCACTTTCGCAGACTACGTGGATGCCTTTTTGAAACTGAAACAAGAAGCTAGCGGCTATCCTTCCTGGTGCCACACTCCCGAAGACCAAAAGAAATTTAAAGAGAAATACTGGGAGCAGGAAGGCATCAATTTAGACCACATCTATAAAAACGAAGGAAGGCGATCGTTTGCCATAGTGATGTTGAATTGCTTGTGGGGCAATATGGCACAACGACCGTTTTTACCAAAGACAGAGTATTTGACAGAACCTTCTCGCTACTTCCAGATGATTCACGACAAAACCAAATACATGAAACACGTGGACGTACTTCGTGAGGACTTGATCTTAGTCAATTACGAAGAAGAACTGGACTTTGTAGAGACCGACGAATTTGGAAATGTCATCATTGCGGCCTACGTGACAGCCCATGCTCAATTAAAACTGTAGGAAACGTTACACCAACTAGGAGATCGCGTCCTGTACTTTGACACGGACAGTTGCATCTACATTCAATGTCCTGATGATCATCGTTACCCTAAAATCGAAGGAGACCGTTTAGGAGCCTGGACGGATGAGCACCCTGACGACAAGATTCTAAGTTTTGCTAATGGCGATCCCAAAAATTACGGCTACGAATACCATGACCAACAAGGAGACGTGCACACTAAGTGTAAAGTGAAAGGATTGACTCTCAATTATCGCACCGGTCGAGTGGTGAACTTTGGCGAATTCAAAGAAGATTTGTAGTCTGGACAGGATCGAAACTTTAAAGTGACCACCTTCGATCCTCACAAGATTGTACGTTTACCCACACACCAAATCGGCAGTCGACCCTTGGAAAAGTCTATCAAATCATGTACCAGAAGCGAGTGAGGCTTCCCAATCACTTCACTTTACCGTACGGACACGTCGATATTGGCCAGTATATAAAAAGAGACAACGTCCAAGACCGATAGTTCATTGTAACTACCAATACCAAGCGAGAAAGTTGAATACTTTCAATCAGCAAGTATCAAGCGAGAGCACACTCGAGTGCGATGCTGTGCCTTGCGATGGACGAGGAGCAGAAGACTTTGGTTGCTACTCATCCTACTTCTTACAGGCCAGCCATACTACAACGAATTCCAGAAAAAGAGTTAGAGGATTACCAAAATTTTTTACACATTCTAAACTTGCTTCAAAAGGAAAATTCTGTGCGGTGTGTGATGTGTGAACTAGTGACGAAAAAATTTGGATTCGTTACTGCACT
Organism: Megalonaias nervosa; assembly: GCA_016617855.1. Lineage (NCBI taxonomy): Eukaryota > Metazoa > Mollusca > Bivalvia > Unionida > Unionidae > Megalonaias > Megalonaias nervosa. Next base: position 15,030 of record JAECUM010017897.1, on the reverse strand, counting down.
ACGATTAGCTCTGTGTAAAAAATGTATTTATTACATTCGACAAAAGAAGAGGGTATAAAAACGGGCTACCATGCCACGACCTTTATCATTCGAGATACAACAGATTCCGTGGAAGGAAATCAATCACAGTATTCAAACGGTGGAGAATTACCATCGCATTTTACAAGAACTGTGTCCATCGAATTGGGGTCGACGTATAATGTGTGTCTTAGTGACTTGCTTTCTGGGATTTCGTTTACCAGCCGATTGCTTGTGGACTCTTTACGAACAGTACCACTACCCAAAACATGAAAGAGGTCCCTTTAAATGTACACGAGATACTCATTCTGTTACAAGCCTTGCGCTTTCATTTCGATACTTCTCGACCTCTACGGGAAAACAAGATTCATCAACTTTTAGGCACTGAAGATGTATACGACGATGTGTGTGTGGCTTGTGACTTACACCCTCACTGGAAAGATGTACGTGACTGGTAAAGTTTGGCCTTCGAGTCCTGGACAAAAGAAGTGGCACACTATGCCCAAGATTTGTAATCCGAAATTCCAACGTTCAGTCAAAAAGTTAATTTTAAGCCTGTGTTAGTGACAGTACCAGCAGAAGAACCCGTCACCGAGGAAAATCACTTCCTTCAGGACAGGACCGTCATCGACATCCCCGAAAGACCATTCCGGGAGGATTCCTGTGTGACTGTGCCATGTGTAGAGACTCTAAGAAAATTACACACTGTCCCTAGGACACCACACCTTCGTCACCAAAAATGATGTACAGAGACTTGTTTATATTCCACTTTGATCGTTTTGATCATTTTGATGTCTTTTATTCATGTACTTAACCATTTGGCTTTTATGTATTTTTGTCTTTAGTGTTCACTGTTACAGATTGTAAATAACGTGTCCTGAAAAAAAGTGTAAAAACTCTTGTCTTGTCTGTCTTCGTGCCAAAAGTGACATTCCCTGCACTACTATGGCTATCTCTACTGTCTCTGCTGCCTCTTCCTCCACTTTCAAAGTCACCGACGAACGCTTAGACCGTCCCAGTTGGGAGGCCTTGTATCTTAGGCATCCCTTTAACACGTCAATTGACCGACCCCGTGGTTCAGGCAAAACCGAATTTGTCAAACGTTTGATCGAACATAAACATCATTTGATCGATAGTCCACCTCAACGGATCGTGTGGTGTTACAAAGAGTGGCAATCGGCGTACAGCCTTTTGCGAGAAAGTCATGGCGATTCCATCGTCTTTGTGGAAGGCATTCCTGGCGAAGACGACGGGATCGTGTCTGACCCCAGTCAAACCCATCTGGTCATCTTCGACGACATGTTAGGAGAAGACGAAGAAGAAATTAAACTGTGGTTTACGCGCAAAGGGCATCATCGTAATGCCAGTGTCATTTACATTACCCAAAATATGTTTCAACAAAGTAAAGCCCATCCCACCATCAGTCTCAGTACTCATTACGTGGTCTTGTTTAAAAGCCCTAGAGATAAGTCGCAAGTGCAAGTCTTAGCCAAACAGTTAGGAACACATTGGCTGACTCATGCGTACGAAAATGATACTCAAATCCCACGCGCTTATTTACTCTTGGATTTAAAACACACACACCCACCCCCGATTATTTGCGATTTCGTACCCATCTGTTTCACCACTGGTGCCAAGACGGAAGGCCTGTCGTGGACACGTCCCCGTCGTCGACTTAACAACAACAAAAAAAAAATGCCTATAAAAACCTCGGTCACTTTGGGTTTGTCTCACACAGCGTCAACATGATGTCCCTTCAGTCTCATCTTCCCGTCAAATTGATCCGTGCCTTGTACGGCATCAGTCGCGAAAAAAATCCACAAATTCGAGCTCGTGTCTTAGAAGCCAGTCTCAAAGAAGTCTTACGATGGTTTACGGTGACAGTACGTCAATTACTGCAAGGCATCATTCACAATCCACATCAGACCAAACATTTTTTGACCGAAACAAAGTAGACTTGACGTAACTGGCCGATCCTCGCATCTACACTAAAACCAAAAAGCAAATCATTTTGAAACCTGAAGGTAGCGGTTCTCTAGGAGGTCCCATCATTCGTTCCCTCTTAAAGTGGGATCCCAATGCTCCCATACTCCTCCCCAAGAAAAAAGCCACTCCTCGACGTACAAAGAAGAAAAAGAACAGCAGTGTTAAAATCAGATCACAGCCTCAGAAAAAGAAAAGCCCACAGAAAGCAGCTTCTACCCGCAAGAGAGGCACTGCATCCAGGACACATCCTTACATTCGGAAACCACGACCTGCCGCAACGGTGACCGTGTCTCCAGTAGCCTCAGGTTCTTCCACTTCTCCGTTGCTGGTGATGCCTGCCAAACCCGATTTGACACGTGTCATTCCTAATTTGATGAAACATTGGAAACCCGTATCTCCAAGAACTTCTCCTCCCGCAGTGTCACCCTCTTCCTCGTTAGCGGCAGTGGCCGCTGCTCACAAAGTACCTGCCCCCAAAATCAAAGTCCAAGAGAGATCGGGCATGTTAAAGAGTTTACTAGATTTATTCAAGCAAGAACTGTACCGACTGAGTCCGTTGCGAACCCCTCCACGACGCGTGATGCCTGCCAGGAAAATGATACGACGAGCCAACAATCAGTGGCGACGCATTCCAGTATACAAAAGACCTCGGGCAAACGATAGGGATCAGTGTTTTTGTGCTCCTGAACGCCCAAAGATGTCCCCTCAAAGAAGTGCACACCGTCACCATCGTCCTTCTTCTGTCCAAAAAGGAAAACATAAAAGAAAAGGACGGTCACGTCATCCGAAAAGCTCTTCCCCAAACATCGACGTCTACCCCTGAAAAGACGCAGTAGTCCAAAGAAAAAGAGGAGCCACCAAAAAGGAGCATTTTTTGTCAAACCTTCTCAGTCAAATAAGATAAAAGGACGCGTGTCAAGCCATGGACTTCAGTGTATTTGTTTTGCTCGTGAACCAAAAAGATGTCCCCTCAAAGAAGTGCACACCATCGCCGTTCTCCTGTCCAGAAAGGAAAAGGAAAAAGAAAAGGACAGTCACGTCATCCGAAAAAACGCTTAGCCAAGCATCGACGTCATCCCCAGAAAAGGAGAAGGAAACAAAGGGGAGGATTTTTTTTATCGATATAGAAAAGATGGTCCAAAAGTTTGAACAAAAACTTATATCAAAAACAAAAAATAAGATAAAAGGACACGTGTCAAGCCGTGGATTTCAGTGTATGCTTGTGTGTGTGTGCTTCTGAACACCCAAAGATGTCTCCTCAAAGAATTGTACACCATTACCATCGTCGTTCTCCTGTCCAGAAAGGAAAAGTTAAAAGAAAAGGACAGTCTAGTCATCCGAAAAAGCGCTTGCCAACCCTCGTCCAAAGAAAAGGATAAGCCACGAAAGGGGAGGATTCGGTGGCAATTTTGGAAAACAAATCGTCACCTCTTTAACGAAGCGATAGCCCAAAAAAACAGGATAAAAGGACCTCTGCCAAGTCAGCGACGTTAGTGTATTTTTGGTGTGTGCCACGGAACCAACCAACAAACAAACAAAGATTTCACCCCCGAAGAGACATCCTTCTTCTTCCACAAAGAAACGAAAAGGAATGGACTGCCTCCTCGTTTAGTCAAACACTGGGACATGTTGTCCGTCCTGTCCAAAGATTCTCCACCCATGCGAAAACAACCCATTCAAACCGCCTCCAAAGACGTCATCGATACCGTGAGCGACTGTTGTCTGAATGTCTTGACAGGAACGGTACCTTTGTCTAAACATCAGAAAGAATGCTTAGCCAAACATCGACACGTTCTTCGCCAAATGGTCCAAAAGAAAATCTCCATTCGTCAAAAGAAAAAGATGTTTTTGCAACGCGGAGGAACTTTCCCCCTGTTATAACTTCTTACCAAAGCAATAGTGGGACCCGCGTTGGATATGTTGGGAAGTGTTTTACCCGCCATAGATCCAATATAAAAGGGTTAAAAGATAAAAGGGACCTCTGGAATCAAAATATCTCAGACGTGATCATTGAAATCCGATGGAAGGCCGAAAACTAGCTTTAGTCCCTTACAAACGATGGATGGAATACCATCGTTGGCAAGAACAATGGAACCCGCATTTACCTTCCAATCCTCATTTGACGGAAATGTCCCAGTTACAACACGAATTGCAATCGTTGATGGATCGCACCGATTGGTCAGAAACGGAAAAATCCCAAACGTACGGTCAACTGTTGCAACGACTGCAACTCTTTCACCAGAAGCTTTAGATGAAACAGCTCTACCAACTCTGAAAGATTTTAAGACCCTGATGAAAAGCCCATTACCAACACCAACACCACTGCCACCACCAGCGGTCAAGACAGACGCAGCCCCACGGATGCCTGAGGAAGAAGAGGTACGAAAATTCTTTCAAACACCGTCAGCAGCTCCCATCCCTAGTAAGATTTCAGAGTCCTTGTTGACCCCTTCCCCTACACCCCAACGAGAAGAACTTAAAGCTTGGGTTAGAAAGATGATGTCCACTCCTTCGACATCAGTCAAAAAGAAAGAAGGGAAACCAGAAGTGAAAATAGAATAGAAGACCAAACCCATCCCATTACGGCCACCACCACTACCCTCGACTGCTACTCCCGTGGCACATCGGACACGTAAAGCCGCTTCTAAACAACCCCCTCGTCCCATCCAGAGTAGCATCTGCGAAGAGTGGATAACTTATTAAAAAATGGAGAAGGTGTTAGCCAGCATTTACTACGATCCATCCCATCCTGCAGGTTACGGAGGAGTTCAGAAATTGTATCGTGCTGCCAAAACTCGACTGAAAAGTGTCCCTTTACCTCAAGTGCAACGATGGTAGCAAGAACAAGCCACGTACACCTTACACAAACCCATTCGACGAAACTTTTCCAGAAGTCGCACCCGAGTGGAGGGCATCAATCATCAATGGCAAGCCGATTTAGCTGATGTCTCTCATTTGGCCACCTACAATCGAGGCTACAAATATTTGTTTTGTGTCATCGACATCTTTTCCAAATTTGCTTGGGTAGTGCCATTGACTTCCAAATCGAGCAGTGAGTTAGTGCGAGCCCTCAAACTGGTGTTGAAACAAAGCGGTCGTCACCCTCTTCCATGGCAAACCGACAAAGGCACCGAATTTCTGAACCAAGCTTTCCAAAAAGAATTGAAGAAACGTGACATTCATTTTTTCACCACCGAGAATCCCGAAACCAAAACCAGCATCGTGGAACGTCTTCACCGCAAGTTGAAAGAACGGTTGTGGAAATATTTTACGCATCAACACACTCTCAAGTACATCGACGTCTTACCACACCTAGTCCAAGCCAACAACCAATCTTACCATTGGAGCATCGGACGTGCCCCGCCCAAGAAGTGACTCCTGACAATGAAATAACCGTCTTCGAGCGCTTATTTCGTACGTCCCCGACGGTGACTGTTCCCAAGAAAAGTGGAGTGTTGGCAGTAGGAGACTGGGTACGCATTGGCAATACCAAACGCACTTTCGACAAAGGTTTCTTACCCAATTGGACCACCGAATTGTTTCGTGTCACTGAATGAGTGCGTGGCCGTCTTCATTGCCGTCTATAAATTGGAGGACATGAACGGGGAAGTGTTAAAAGGAACGTTTTACTTGCCCGAGTTACAACGTATGACCTAAAACGAAGACGAAGTGTACGAGATAGAAAGCATTCTCGATCGAACAACTCGTTAAGTGGGAAAACGTCCTGTCAGTGAAGTCAAAGTACATTGGAAAGGATATCCGCCGAGTTTTGACTCTTGGATCGACGCTTCGCAATTCATCGACTATAAAAAGAAGTGACCATCATGCCCTTCAACACAGCTTCAACCGCTACCACTACAGCAGTGACCACTGCTTACCCAGTTCTTCTCTGCAAGATCAACAAAAGCAATCCTTGTGGGTGTGGTGTAGAGAACGTGTGCCTAAAACGCAAATCGTCTTTTTCTGGCAAATCTTTGTGGTGTATTGTGTCATCGGTACTGCCATTGTCAATTTGAGTTTGTAAAAAGGAGGCAAACAATTGTGGACCATTTTACTCAGAAGTTGCATCGGTTACTTTATCCACAATCCTTCCCTGAAATATTCCTCTGACGGGAAAAACGGGAGCCTTGCGTCCAACGTCAGTCCGCCTTCCAACAGTCACCATAACGATCACAACAATCCTCTTTTAGACACTCCTCTGACCTACAGCGACCCCTCGTATAGTAGAACTCTGGAATTATGAATAACCAATTTCTCTTAACGTTACCCAGTGACAGTTCCATGGAGGTGTTTCCCAATAACACCTTGTGCTGTTTCACGGCCAAATTACCTCAGGCCATCCAATTGGATCACGAAGCTCATTGGGAAGTGGCTTTAGTGGGAATGATTCACTCTACACAAATCAAAAACATCATTGAAAATCAAAACACTTTTACGGTGGAAGTTCATGACAAGCAAGTACAACAAAACTTGGATGAACGCGTCACTGTGGGTGACTCTATGAAAACACAGGACCCCAAAACTAAACGGTCCACTTATCGATTGAAAATTTCCCCAGGCTATTATTTTCGCGGTCAACAATTGGTGAACGCAAATGCTGATAGGTTCAATGCACAGTCTGGCAAAGCCTTGGAGAAAACCAGAAAAAGTGTCACGATCGAGTACCACAAAATAGCTCCTCGCCTACTGATGAAATTTTGAGAGGACAAAGTATTGGCCATTACATTTTGTCCTGAATTACATGACATTTTGGGTGGAGATCCCAAGGTGATCAAGATTAAAAACGAAATACCAGCCATTATCGGCAACTTGGATTTTGCGAAATATTTTCGATTCCCTGTAGAAATGAACTAAGGACTGAATTTGATCTTTGTGTACTACAATGTGATGCAGTACAACGTGGTGGGACACACCTCCGTACCGTTACTGCGTATCATTCTTTTCAACGTGGATTCAGCCACGAACGCTGACGAGGAATGTGGAAACACCTATCATGTTCACCGAGAATTTGTACATCCTCACTATTTGCCCGTCAGTAAGTCGTATTTCGACACTGTCAACATTACTGTAAAAGGAGATCTGGGACAAAATATTCCATTCACCAAAGGGAAGGTCACAGTGAAACTCCATTTTCGAAAACGATTACTCTAACCACTTGTAAGTCATGTATCCTGTATACCAAGGAGTCGCTCGACAACGAGGATATGGTTTAGGAGATATGCTGAAATCGGCCTTTCGTTCGGTGGCTCCCGTTTTAAAACCGATGGTGACACGGGGATTGCACGCCTTGAAAGATGCCGCGTTGACGCAAGGCAAGGAATTTCTCTAAAAGTCATCATCGACAAATAAAACCCCATAGAAGCTTTCTTGGGAGCAGGCAAAAATATCTTGCTTCAAACGGGCAAAGACATTTTGGGCCGACGAGAAACTCCTATAAATGTCCCAGACGCTACCGAGTCAGTCATTCCTGCTTCCCAAGAGCCACAGCAAGGACAAGGCAGAAAGAGACGACGAAGACACCTCTCCAGAGGACTTCACACTCCTAGAGCTAGAAAAACGAAGAAAAGAAGAACCGTCCGAGACTTAAACGTTTTTGATTATTAAAAAAAAAATCACAAACAGAGAAAGAAAGAAAGAAAATGATTCACCGAGAGTCTTGCGCCTGTTCCAAGTCTGAACTGGATCTGCTTGCCATACCACCCACCATGAAGATGATGCAAGAATCCCAATGGGTCGAATTTCATCCCGTCTCCTCTTTCATGGATTCAGCTCCCATCGAGTTTGAAATCAAACGACAGCCCGAAGATTACATCGATCTGAATAGCACTTACTTGTATCTGAAACTGAAAGTGATCAAAACGGACAACACCAATCCGGTAGCCGATGCTAGAGTACCTCCCGTCAACAATTTCATGCATTCCTTGTTCAACGAAGTGGATTTGTACTTGAATAACAAACTGGTCAGCAGTAGCATGGATACTTACCCTTACCGAGCGTACCTGGAAAATCTCTTGACGTACGGAAAAGAGGCCAAGAACACTCATCTGGATGCTTGCGTGGTTTGGAAACCTGATTCAGCAAGTGAGGACAAGTGTAACGACACAGCCCTGACAGCAGATGACGATCCTCACAGTGTGCGCTTTAACGACCGTCGAAAGAAAATCCTGCAAGGTCGTAGTTTAGAACTGATGAATCGTTTGCATTTGGACATGTGGTTGAAAGACAAGTATTTGCTGAACGGAGTGGATATCCGCCTGAGACTGAATCGTAGCAGTGTAGCTTTCCATTTGATGTTTCATGCCAACGAGTACAAAACCATCATCCAAGAAGCCAGACTTTACGTGCGACGCGTAGAAGTGTTACCTAAAGCGGGAAACGACATCAGTCACACGTTGAGCAGAATGACCGCCAAGTATCCGATACGACGCGTAGAAGTGAACACTTTCACCATTGCTGGTGGACTCCGATCTAAGATCGAAGATCATCTGTTCCAAGGACAGTTACCCAAAAGTTTAATCGTTGATATCGTTAGCAATGCAGCCCTCAACGGAGCCGTCACTGCCAATCCTTTCGAGTTTAAGCATTACAGAGTGTTCAAGATCGAAAGCAGTTGCGATGGCAAGACCTTGCGTACCAGACCCTTCGAACCTAACTTTGCCCAGAAGAATTACTTGAGATCGTACTTGTACGAAGCTACCGGACAGCTAGGAACCAACACCAGTCACGGCATTTCGTACGAAGATTATGTAGGAGGTTACACTCCAGACCAAGGCAGCAACTAGGGACATTTCCACCCTATAAAATCTGGTCAACTGCGTGTGGAACTTCAGTTTGCAGACTCTCTCGCCTAGACGGCGAACGTCATCCTGTATGCCGAATTCGATAATACCATAGAAGTCAACAGTTTGAGAGAAGTCATTCTAGACTATTAGAAACTATGGAAGATCCTTATCCCTCTTTGAATGGTAGAGTATCTTTGGAAATGGAATGGAAGGATACCGTGGAGGCAGAACCCGAAGACAAAGACGAAGAGGACATAATGGTCACGTCGAGATGGCCAGAACAAGAACAACATTTAGTGTCCTGTTTTGCCAAACAGCTGGCGGATAAAATTACGGAATCGACCAAGAAAGATTGCTATGGATGTCAAAACGATCATTCCAGTCAAATTCAACATGATAAACGTCTGATGATGAGTCAAGAAGAAAAATTGGACGAGTATCTGGACGACGCTTGTAGTCTCCTCTCGGAAGAAGCAGTGTTGCATGAGTGGTATAAAGGCTTGCGTGATCATTCCTGCCCTCCATTTACTACACTGGAGATCTATCGCATCGAAGCTTTCTTAGGCCAGAGTGAGGAGACGAAACAAAGAAACGGTTACTTGACAGAGATTTTCAAACAAAAAGTCAGAATCGAATTGATGACTTATCATTACGTGTGAAGAAAAATAAAAATAAAACAAAAACTGGATACCTGGGAACTATATTACCTTTTGAAAAACAGTTCGTACACTGCTTCTTGGAATCCTATCGTGTGCGCTAAAGATGAACTACCTCATCACAAACCTCAAGACCATCACGCTTATGTCATCGACACGGACGAGAATCATCTCCCAGGAACCCACTGGGTAGCCGTCTACTTCCCTAAAGGGGATTGTATGGAGTATTCTGATTCGTATAGATTACCCCCTTTGGAAGACGACATCATCGACTTTATGAGAAGAAATGCCCAGACGACACGATTCAATAATGTGAAATTACAAGGCACAGATTCCTTGGTGTGTGGACAATATTGTTTGTATTTTCTTCATCAACGCAGTCCTGGATACTCTTTAGAACATTTAGTAACTTATTTTGATCGTAACTCTCCTAGAAACGATGAGAAAGAAGATCGATGGTTTTGTTACCGTTATGGCTATCTTTTGTCTTTAGTTGGGAAACGTAGTGTACATCAATGGCCTTATGACTTCCATCAGTGGAAATCTAACTTGACTTCACAATGTTGTCAACCTTGTCAAAACTAGTTTGTTTGATGTTATTTTAATTGTTGTTTGTGAGTTAAGTAAAAATTTGATGTTATTGTTAATTGTTAGTTGTTTGTTGTTTGTCGAATAAAAAATGTTGTGTTTTGAAAAAATGTGTCTGTCGTTTGTTTTCAAAAAACACTGTGAATATACGCTCTTCGACTTCTCTCTCTATCCCTCACCATGGCATTAGCTCTCATAGCGTTCCGACCCAGCAAAAACCAGTAGGGATGTTTTCTATCGCGTCCGCGTTTGAACCATATAAAGCGGGGCGGTCTCCAGTCTGGCCATCCATTATGGACTTGTCAACCTACGAAGATGCCTTCAAGACTAGCCAAGCTGAACGATGCTTATGTGAATTTACACCTTGTCAGGCAAAACCTGATACCGAAGCCTGAAAAGATAGAGAATGTCAGGATGATAAAAGTGGCCGAAGATCTGATATAAGAACTCTTCAGAGAAGAAATCAAGAAAGAGCAAGAAGAGTGGACGGAAAGGTACAGACTTTAGAAGCAGCAGAGAGAACAGAACAACAGCAGCAGCAACAACAGCAGCAGGAACCAGGCAGAGGTTTTGTCGACTGCCGAGTAGACACGAAAGTGTTCTCCTTCTCTTTCCACAGAAGCAGACCGTATCCTGTAGGAAAGCCTTAAGCCAGACGGGGACGCAATCTTAGACGGTAAAAGATTGCCATCACTCCCCGTCAACACAACAGCTCTTTTCAGGGCTACTCCAACACTCTAGAAAAGAGATTCTATTCCAATTGCCAAAAAATTGTGTGCTTGTATGTTTTAAAAAATAGAAGTGTGTCTATAAGCACTTCGTTTCTCAGTCTTGTCCGATAGTGTGTGTCTGTGTTTGTAAGTAAAAAGTCAACGTGAGTGTTTCTTTTAAGTCCGCGCGTTCCATGTCATGGTAATAGTGGTATTGTAAGTTTTGGTGTCAGGGGATGTTTTCCTTCACGTCCGTGCTTCAGGGATATAAAGCGCAGTGATCGTCAGTCTGGCTACCCATCGTTGATCTGTCAACAGTAACAAAATGAGTAACAGGATTGCTAAATTGCTTGAACTCCAAATGCACGTTAAGTATTCCAGACGCCTACTGAACGAACTGGCCATGGAGGCAATCCAGGAAAGTACTAGACTTGAAGAAGAAAAGGAGGAGAGGAAAAAGAAGGAAGAGAAGAAGGAAAGGATCTTGCCTCATCTCATGCTAAGGCCTCTGTGTGAGGTCAAGCCTGAAGATAGGACACCAACTCCTCCACAGGCAATAGCACCACCACCACAGGCACGTCAGTTACAGCCACAGCCAGAACAACAACTAGTACAGCGTTCACAGCAGGCAAGGAGGCCAGATAATCATCCCCGGGTCTGGCATAGGAGAAAACAGACAGAAGTTTTCACTATTCCACAAAGTGAAAATTGGAATGATGATGCCACTCATCACCCTTCTGAGCTCCCACCCACTCAAATCAATTGGAACAACGACTGGAGCCGACGATGTATCTCTGGTGCCCTGCCTGGGAGATGTCACCATTAACCAGGTGCAACTGGAGTTCTAAGAAAAACAGCCCTTCTCAGGGCTAACCAAATCTCTAGAAAAGAGACACTATTCAAGTTGCCAATTTGTGTGAATGTGGAGTAGTGTGACTGTGTGTGTGTGTGTGTGTGTGTGTGTGTGTGTGTGTGTGTGTGTGTGTGTGTTTGTATGCGTTCGCGTACGTTTGTGTGGATAGTAGATATTGTGGGTTTGTATGCGTTCGCGTACGTTTGTGTGGATAGTAGATATGGTGTGTTTTTCTTCTCTTCCCTTCTGTGTGGATAGTAGAGTGTGGGTTTGTATGCGTTCGCGTAGTGTTTGTGTGGATAGTAGATATGGTGTTTTTTTTCTTCTCTTCCCTTCTATGTGGATAGTATATATGGTGTGTTTGGATGCGTTCGCGTACGTTTGTGTGAATAGTAGAGTGGGGGTTTTCCCCCTTCCCTTCTGTGTGGATAGTAGATATGGTGTGTTTTTCTTCTCTTCCCTTCTGTGTGGATATTATATATGGTGGGTTTTTTTCTTTCTTCTCTTCCCTTCTGTGTGGATAATATATATGGTGTGTTTGTATGCGTTCGCGTACGTTTGTGTGGATAAGTAGAGTGTGTGGGGGTTTTTTTTCTTCATTTCCCTTCTGTGTGGATAGTAGAGTGTAGGTTTGTATGCGTTCGCGTAGCGTTTGTGTGGATAATAGATATGGTGTGTTTGTATGCGTTTGCGTACGTTTGTTTATCTATGTCTATGTCTCTATACATGTTTCTATGTTTATGTCTCTATTGTATTGGTCTCTACCTAGGTAGCCACATATTCCGGTCAGCCTCTTGCAACATTGTTGCCCATGTTCTGCCCGATTGAGGTCAGCAACTTGCAACATTGTTGCTAGTGTCCAGCACCGTGACGTCACCCACCTGTTCCTTTCCTATTGTCGCTATACAGTTCCAATCCCTTGTTGCTCTATAGTCCCACCCATGTTAAAATTCCCCATGTTAAATTCCCCTTGTTGCCAGGGTACAACCTCCCTATTTTAACATAGAAGTCCCACTGTCGCTAAAGTATCCCCACACACTACTGTCAAGCCTATAGCAGAGCGTACGTCGAAATTATAAATTGATTGGAGCTCGACCAAAATAATAGCTTGACTGCGTGTGCAGGGCCGGATCGGGGGTGGGAATCCCAGGTTTCCGGATCCTCCCCCCGCTAAAAATAAATACACATTCCAACGTACAGTCACTTGTCACTTGAAATTTTACCACCGTTGTGTTCTTGCGCACGTTTATTGGGTATTATGCAAACTCTGAGTAAATAGACAGACTTTTGCTTTGGTACCCTTTCGAGGAAAGTCAGGGCCCTTTTGAAATTTTTGAAAACTCACCCCAACTGGGCCTGATCCGGTCTTGTATTTGTGTGTGTGTGTGTGTGTGTGTGTGTGTGTGTGTGTGTGTGTGTGTGTGTGTGTGTGTGTGTGTGTGTGTGTGTGTGTGTGTGAAAAATGTTTTTTATGGTGTGTTATCAAAGTTCAAAAGACCTTAAGTAGCTTTATGCTTCAAATGATCTTCGACCCCCAATGTGTAGAACAACCTTATTCTACAATTCATTTCTACCTTCTACAATTCGAATATGGAACTTGTTACCCGCTGAAGTGAGAATAACCCTTCAATACATAATTTTACTTGAATGGCAATAATGAAACTGCTCCGTGTTACTACTACGCTGATGATAGAATGTCTCAGATCATGCATGCTAGGCTAAGTACAAATTGTAGTAACTTAAATTACGATTTATACACGAATCATGTATCTAATAATAAGTATTGCTTCTGCGGTGAAATTGAGAACGTAAAATACTTTCTTCTAATCAAATCCAATACACACTCCCTTTTTCTCTTACGATTGAAATATTATTATTTGGCAACCTTATTATAGTTGTAGAAAACAAACACAAATATTTTTAGCTGTGCAAAGTTGTATTAGGGTGACTAAGAGATTTAATTAATTGACTGAACTCACAACCATTTTTGAATCGCAATTAATTAGTTCTTATTCTTTGTTATGCTTTTGTATGTAAGTGTATGCATATTTTCTGTAAAACTATTGGTACTGGCATCGAGATCTTTGATGTTATATTTTCTTTCTTGTTATTTTGGGGGAGACAGCGCTAATAAGCATGTATTGAAGGGTTGTTTCTCACTTCAACGGGTAACAAGTTCTATATTCAAATTGTAGAAAGTAGAAATGAATTGTAGAACAAGGTCGTTCTGCAATTTGGGGAATGAAGATCATTCGAGGATTGAATTGAGTAAGTCTCCTTTTCTGTAAATAAATCAAGTCTTGAAGATATGCGGGAGCTAGTCCGTGCTAAATTTTAAATAAGTGAAGCGGTTTATGTTTGTAACGGAAAGAGTTTAGGCTTTCCCAGCTAGTTTCATGATACATTTGTGAAGGAGATGCACTTTTGGTTGCATCCGTTATTATTCTAATCGACTCAACATTAATTGTTTCTAGGAGGTCTTTATTGTGTATTGAATAATTGTCCCAAATCTGGTCAGCGTATTCAACAATTGGAATAATATAAGATTTGTTCATTTTTTTCCAAGGATAATCGATCTAGTTTGAAATTGAGAATTTTAAAGCAATTTAATTTTTCCCAGGCTTCATCGCGTGCCAAGTGGCATCACTAGATAATATAATGCTCAGACGTTTATGCTAAGAAACCCCTTGTATGTTTGTTTCGGCCATGCATAATATATGATGATGGTTCTGGTTCCGTTTTCGTGTTATTAGCATTGATTCTGTCTGGATTAAATGTAACTAACCAATGTCTGGATCATTCATGTATCTTTTGAATATCAATGTTAAAGATTTCGCCGGCTGTGATCTGGTTATCAACTATTATATATAATGCCGTATCGTCAGCAAAAAGTCCGATTGATGATTCTATATTTTCAACAATATCATTGATGAAAATTACAAATAATAGTGGTCCCAAAATAGGCCCCTAGGGGACTCCAGCATTAATGCATCGAACATCTGAGGATTTAGAATTTATAATAACTCGTTGTTTTCGTGACAGTAAATAGCTTTCAAACCACAATAACATTTGCCTTTGTGTCAAACTCTGTCGAAATATCGAAGAAAACGGTCCTAATTTCCTTTCATTGGCCTAGCGCAGAACAAATTGTATTGTAACTATCTGTTAACTGCTGTGTTGTCTAATCGCCCTGTGAAAAACATGACTGATTATGTGAAATTATATCGTGTTGTACAATATAATTGTTTAAATATTTATATACACACTTCTCAAAAACTTTAGATAAAGTACATAGTAAAGATATAGGACGATAGTTTGACACAACTGTTTTAGATACTTTCATATGCACAAGCACTACGTTTGCTAGTTTCCAGTGATCTGGAAACACTGAAGAATGCAAGGAGATATTAGCGGCAAAGTGGATATTTAATTGACTG